>JAEUBB010000239.1:0-23640 GCA_018257885.1 Parmelia sp. 050094
TTCGTGATGCTAGTTTGTGCTGTAACTAAAAGGCCGGCTTGCAGGGATGGATTCCGTTTGATGCAGGAGTCAAAAGAGAGAAACGGCTTGGGGGGGGGGGAGAACGTCATGCATGCTACTTGAGTCGCGATATCCACTGGTTGCGTTGGACTTGAGGTGGGCTAAAGGTAGAAGGGTTCAGGGTGGAGGGGGGGGAATTGCTTGAATGCTTCAGAGTTGGCTGGGGTTTGAGGGTAGCTGGGTTACTGGGTTGCTACGAATAGGAAAGCGGATACAATAGCCCTAAGGCTGGGCTAAAACAAGGGGGCTAAGGTACATGTAAGTCACTAATGTACCTACTGAACATCCTGGTCGGAACATGGACATGGACGATGCCCTGGGCTTCGGTTGAAATTGGACACTAAGACTAAAGTAAAGTAAGTAAAGTACGATGAAGGAGGCTAAGGTAAGACAAATAATAAATGACAGCTTGACAAGGTTTCGTTGGCCTCGAGGGATCGGCATGGTCATGGTTTGGGAAAAAGGCGTTGAGATCGTCAGCACTTTAGCTTTTTAGTAGCAAGAACCCCCGGACCCCTTGATGCTTCCATCAAATTCCATCAGGCCTTGATTGGTCCATGATCCCTGTCCTCCTGTCCCCGTCTCCACCGACATCCTTCTAGTGACCTTCTAGAAGATTTCCAGATGGGCAACTAGGCTGGTGAAGCATGGTGAAGCATGGTGAGGTAATAATCAAGAGCAGGCATCATGATACACATGGAACGCACATGGAAGCCACCAAGAAGACTGATCTTCCTTAGAAGCTTCCATTCCCTCGGCCCATCTCATCGTCCAATCTCCTCATCTCCTCATCTCCCCATCTCCCCATCTCCTCGTTTCCTCGTCTCTTCGTCTCCCATCTCATTTGCTTCGAAACCATACTTTACCCATGGCCCATCCCTCAGTCTGACTACTGTATCATCTAAGAGCCTCACAACTGTATTGGTCCCCAGCTCGTATGCGTCGCCATATTATTCATCCCTTCTATGCGTGACGGTAATACCTGAAACATTTCCAAACGGTCTCCAGGAGTCTAATCACTCTCACTGACGTCTCGCAACCAACATTTCCTGCACTCTCACGCCTAATTTCTCTATGCGATATGGGGAAAACGCCACGTACTATCTTGGGAGCCCTTGGTCGAGACGACCCCAGCCACCGGGCCTCGCACCCCTCATCGGATCCTCAATTCAGGTTATCAGATGTGAAACAGTAAAAGCCGCTGTCTAACTGGCTTTGGAAACGGACGAGGATGCGGTACAGTAGTACTCCTCCAGGGCTCCCTTATGGCTTCTACTCCGGGACGAAAGCTTGGCCTCGTCTAGCTGATCCCTGAGTTCATGATTGGCTGGTCCATTGAAGGTCTGTTTTGTCGCTTGTAACACCCTGGTCGCATAGTGCCATTATAGTTACAATCTAGTCAGAGATCAACGGCGGGTCTAAACTCCTTCCGTTGAAGACAGATTATCTATTGCCGCGCGAACAATCATCGAAGGCACGAAGAACATTCCATGATACTGTGAGCTTTGATTGGACATTGGCCGGTAGTCGATGGAAAGATCAACTTGGGTCGGTAAGACTCGTCGCACGAGCAAGTGACCTATCCTATCTGCGATCCAGTTTTTGGAAAGCGGACAGGTAGATCCCCTAGCGGTGTATCTATCGAAAGAAGCAGCGACGATACTCTGGTCGACTCTTGGTCATCTGGAGGCTGGAGCAGACGAAGCTCATTACTTCAGCCCTCTATTGCGCCATCCAAGTACTAGCCCCAGGTCTCCAATCGTGGCAAGAGGACCCGAAAGTGTACAGAAGCTGGATCACTATCAACGGGTCTGAATGCCCTAGTAGTCACTGACTCGGTAACAGTCTGACAGAAACTATCACCACCGAATCATGACACATGCTGACAAGTCCTCTCTCAGTGGCTACTATGTGCTGTGCAGAGTTCGACATATGTGGAACGTTATCACGGGCCCACAAGTGCCGCAGAGCTGCCAACGACGGACTTGGACCGGTGCTCTACCATCTTGTGACTTTCCTTTTTCGCCACCGCTACATAGAAGCGGCGCAAGGATTTCCAATCGTCTAGCTTTCGTCGTCCGATCCTGCGATCTGGCAGAGTAGCCTTGTCATTCCCGTGGGTTCATGATCCGAGATAAGATAGTCGGCTGTCAAACGAACATGACCAAGAGAAGAGTCAAAAATTTGCTACGAAACATCTGCTTTTCCCGACCAACCATTGCAATGTGTTTGGATTCATATGTTCCGGCGTCATAGCTTTGGCAAATTCTAAAGACTGAACCCGGATGATGTTTCAGAGCATGCAGCCCGCTTTATTAGGGCGACCCAAGCTCATCGAGGTTTCGAAGGAGCATTAGCTGTTGCTATTTTTGATGCGACGATACTCCTTTACGCTGCAGCATGATTTGCTATTTTTGTAACATCTTTCTTTGGACGACGTTGGTAAAAATTGCACGAACAATCGCGAAACGTTCGACCAGCATGCTTCAGATATGTAATACCTGCTTTTCGCAGCATTTTTCAGAAAAAGCACTGGAGTTTTCTCTGCTGTGTCGTGTTCTCGAGACTTGCCAGCGAGCTCATGGTTATGTGGAGCCCTTGAAATCCCTCTGAGAATTCAGTATTGGCGCCGACTTAGTGTGAGGCTGCACCTCTGAGTTTGACAGTAGGTCGACAACGTCTACGTTGTTGCTTTTGCTTTTGCGTGCCAATTACTCGACATTTTGTCGAATAGCTAAAGGTACTTCATTAGCAGAGACCACGGGTATTTGGCCCGTTCAGTGGGCTATGAAATACAATTAGGCCGGTTCGAAGGCCTACGCATGGTTCGGCATCAAAGCGGGCCTCTATATTGAAAAAAAATGATGGTCATGATCATAATGCGCGCATGTTTGCACCTGATCGGACATTTTGGAGGATTAGATATCGCTTCTCCACAAAGCGGAAACATCGTGGAACCGTCCTTGCTTTCCCCACACTTCGGAGGTCTCTAAACTCTGAAGAAAGCTCTAAGGATAGATAATCGCCTCGAAATACTAATTCGGGCCTCGTCGCAGGTCCAGGCTTTGTCTCCACCTGTCACGCGAGAATGGCCTCTCTTTCATTTGCGAGCTTGTCAGATCGCATCATCTGAAATCGACTCGGGGGGAAACGTGTCATCAAGGAATCTCTGATTGGGTTCGCGTGGCGGCTGTCGTGAATCGCATCAAGGTCTGAGAAAAAGGCATTTTCTGACTTGTAAGACTTACAGTCCCTAAGATTCTCAGCAAACTATGTGATTCTTGGTGAGCGAATTTTGCTGTCTCAACAGTCTCTGGCTGTCAGAGAAGACACGAAAAATTGATTCTAAAAATGGGTTTGGTAGTCTCGAACTCTACTGCAAGGCTGGTGCAGGCGACGGGTGTACAGCCTATTCCAAAGGTATCGAGCTTCATTTGAGTCCCTCAAGTGTCAGCGAGCTTTTTCGTCTGTAAAGCTACTACCCTGCGTGCATTGCACCTGAAATTCATGTACGGCATCTGAGAGACTACCCTATACAAAGGAGAGTAGGATGAGACTCAGGATAGCAGCACGAACGGTTCACGGTTGGAAAGGACGGGAGATTTTGATTACTGTTGAGAGCGTCCTCCTATAGCTCTCATTCCACGGAGGTCCGCAAAATCATCGACCCAGACTCGCCTCTGCCGCAAATAGGAGATTTGAGATACTCGAAGACTTCCCGGGAGACTAGCAATTGATTGTTTGCTCCCTGTCTAGCCGAAGCTGCACTGAGGCTTACATTTTGCACCGATTCATGGTTCACGAGCTGGCGAGCCATCGTTCTCAGGACATCAATTCCCCCTCAAGACACCTGTCGTGAGCAGCGACAGCGACTCAGGCCAGACGGGTCTCAACTTACGCAGGCATTGCAAGTGGAAAGATCTGATTGGGACATGTTTTGAAATACAAGCACTGGTGTTCAAAAGGAAACGAAGCTCAGTTCGGATATTAGCTATTGCTCAGTGGAGGAGAGAGGCAGCATACATGATATCATTGCTACAAGCCCAAGCTATGGACGCAGAGTAGTATCCGGCCAAGTCTTGGTAAAATTGTTTGGCACTTGTAGAAATACGTGACTGAAGTTGAGTTTGTGATATATACAATGAGAGCATCTAGTCTGGCAGATGCCTTACAACCTTTCTCGCCGCAGAAGAATTCTATACAACGACGGGGTACGGAATGGTGAAGACACAAAGGAGCGTGGAAGCCCGTGGGTGCATTTGTCAAAAAATACTCCCTCCTTTGCCTGCAATCAGTTGAAGGAGACTGTAGCACTCGATGGAATCGCGCTATGGAATGATCGAGAATTAATCAATCCTATGAATCACTCCGGAAGACACTTTTAAGGGCAAGTGTAGCTGTTCAAATGTGCGCGCAGCCCAAGTTGGGCTTGGTCGTGTTTGTCCAGAGACATGAGGATTGCATTATGGCGATAGAGTAGGGATCAAAGGACATTTCATTGAGCTTGCATGCGGCCTATACGAGAGTCGACATTTTACTGTTGATAGCCATCTTGGACAAAGGGACAAATATGGATAGGAACGAGGTACAGTGTTCAAAGGATACCAACCCCTGTGTACTCGACAACCACCAAAACCAAAAATCGCTTCATAGCAGGTGATGTAATCTAGATCACAATTACACTATGTGTATACAATCTTGATAACATTTCAGAAGTCAGATCACAGGTTCTAGTGTGAAGGAATATTGATGTGGTTATGGTCCAGCAAAATTCATGGGTATTTGTCGAGTACGAGTACATGAAATGGGTTTGGTACAAGTCCGATTTCTGCCAAGACGCTAGGTGAGAAAAAAAAGATTCGATTTCGAAGCTCAGCTTTCGAACAGCATTCATACAAACTCCTATTCAACCTTTTCATCTCATCCCCCCTCCGCCTCTTACAACAGCTCTGACCGCTACCTATTCGTCATGGCTGCACCTTCGACGACCGGATCAGCAAAGCTAGATGGCTTGGTACAAAAGGCTTCCGCAAACACACCAGAAAAGCTTAGCGGCCTTGCACTTTACTCGAGATTCGCATTGGCGGGCGCCATTTGCTGCTCCGTCACCCATGGAGGTCTCACACCTGTTGACGTGTAGGTGCTTTGTGCTACAAGGACGAGCATCATAATTAACAACCGTCACACCTAGTGTCAAGACACGGATACAACTCGATCCCGTAACCTACAACAAGGGAATGATTGGGGGTTTCCGTCAAGTCATTAAGAGTGAAGGCTATGGAGCGCTTGCGACTGGCTTTGGTCCCACCGCTGCTGGATACTTTCTGCAAGGTGCCTTCAAGTTCGGGGGATACGAACTCTTCAAGCAACAATGCATCAACTACCTTGGCTATGAGACTGCATCGAATAACCGAACGGCCGTCTACCTAGCCTCATCAGCTTTGGCCGAGTTCTTTGCAGACATCGCACTCTGTCCACTGGAAGCTACCAGAATTCGGCTAGTCTCTCAGCCCGAATTTGCTTCTGGCCTGTTGAGTGGATTTGGAAAGATCTACAAGCAGGAGGGTATTGGTGCTTTCTACTCCGGATTCGGACCAATTCTCTTCAAGCAGTAGGATTCAATGGTTGCGCTACTTGGAATGTTTGCTAACACTTGGGAGGGTGCCCTACACAATGGCCAAGTTCGTGGTCTACGAGAAAGTTGCAGAAGCCGTCTACCAACGCGTCGACAAATCCACAACATCTGATGGCATGCAAACCGTCATTAATCTCGGATCTGGTCTCATGGCTGGTTTCGCAGCCGCTATTGTTTCACAGCCCGCCGATACCATGCTCAGCAAGATTAACAAAACCAAAGGACTGCCCGGAGAAGGCACCACAAGCCGTCTGATCAAAATTGCAAAAGAGCTCGGACTTCGCGGGAGCTACACTGGAATCGGTGCACGTCTCTTTATGGTCGGGACGTAAGTTGAGACTGCCTTTTGAGTCACGAGATATGCTGCAGGAGCAAAACGCCCATTTTCTCCACAGACAATTCTCATTGACTCAAATTTATCCTCATATAACTAACTCGGTGAAGATTAACGGCCGGCCAATTTGCTATCTACGGTGATATCAAGAAGTCCCTTGGTAAGTCTCGACTCAGTTGCTGGTTTGAGATGTTTGCTGACCGACTCAGGGGCGACTGGGGGCGTAGAGATTGCGAAATAGGAAAGCGGTGTTCTACAGAGGCTTTATTAATAGACGTTTGGATACTTTGCATACCAGGATAGTCGTGGATTCTATTCAGTCGTCCTTCAAGGGGCCATCGCTGCGCTAGGAGATACAAATCCTCCTGGAGATAGAAAAGACGTCAAGCCAGCGTGTACTATTAATATACGGATCATAGAGGAATCATAGACAATGCTTCATTTCCACTCATTTAATGTTCCCACTGTGTTCCAGCCTACACGCTGACCATTGAGCTGTTGGGGATGTAGCAAGTGATGCATATGAAGAGTTGGTCGACACCAAAAGAGGAAAAGTCCCAGACAACGCTAATGCCAGCCCTAGCCCTATCCTCGAATAATGTCCCTATAGTAAAGGATCTTCCGGGCACCATGAGTCGAACTTTGGGGGGCTGTATGGGCAAACGGCCTCTGAATTAAGGCCTACAGCCGGCGGCTGGGCCCCCATATGTTATTTAGACAGGGCGTTATCTGACATGTCGACGCCGATATTCTACATCAGTAGGAGCTAAGTTCTCGTATAATGCCCTGCTAGAGAAATTACATCCTAACGAGGCTCTAGGAACTGCATGGAGATACGCCTAATGTTGAGGACAGTTTTGGGGGGGTTGAACCCAAAGGATCGTCAAGTCAAGGGGCACTTTCCGTTGACAGCACGCAACGACTGTTGGTGCAGACCTCTATATTAACAGTTCTAATAGCTCCTATCTTGACACGCTTGTGGAGATATTTTGGAAAAGGGATCGATCATTCATATCAATCCAAGAGATTTTGGCATCTTCACTGAAGGGATACCCCTCGTGCCCCTTTTGTTCATGACTTTTGCTGCACTCGTAGAAGGTGGGACAAGCTAAGGTTGTGCAGGTGCCAAGGCTTAGGGCTATTGCTCCAGCAACCGCACAACGGCTCGACAAACAATGGTCATACATCGCAATTGGCATGTATAAAGCACGACGCCATAATCTTGACTTCTTGCCCTGCGACCATTACGGCTACCTAAAGTCAAGTCGACAGTTTCTTGATTGACCTTTGCGCCTTCCCAATCAATTGAAAGCTTACTTTTCATGGGGCAGACCTCGGTTGAAGACTTTCAGGACTACTACAATCAGCAGCCCGTCAAAGATGTAGATGAGCCACCGCGCTTGTCACCTGAGGCTCTGGATAAGGTGGATTATGGGGAGCATAGCTTTGACGATGATGAGGCATCGCTGTCCGGCTCCGCACACCACTCGCCTGACGAAGCGGTCTTTGATCGTCCCTCTCGCACAAGCTCCCCACGCACGTCGCATGGCTCTGAGGATGACATCTCGGTCCTTGAATCATCCTTCGAGCCTCTGAATCACACATCACCATTTACGCCTCTCAAGACTCGTTCGCGATTTCGAAACCCTTCTTCCGTACGTGCAATGCAGATGGACACTACGCCACCACACCTAGCCACTCCATCCTCGCAACAGCGTCACAGAATACATACGCCCTCACAACATGGCACCCCACGTTCTGTCCGCTCACATCGCAGTGTCATGAATTCGCCCCACAAACTCAGTCCAACCAAGAAAGTAAAAAAGGAATACCCTCTTGTCCTTCTTCACGTCACCCTCCTCCCAATGCCGTTATCGTACTCGCCCGAAATGCTCGAGACCGTCCTCCCACCGTCAATCCTCGCGAACTGGAAGCTTCTCCAAGACAAAGCTACCGACACTGTCCTCGAACGTGGTATCCTTATTCCGCATCCTAGAGAAGATTATGATCTTCTGGAGGAGCGTTTGCTCGAATCTCTCGAATTGAAGATACCACGTATACTGAAATGCGGCCACTTTCACCTATCCCCTGAGGAAGAGGCCGACATCGCGGCTGAGTCGGACTCAGAAACCGAGAATGACGCCAACGATGCGGACATCTGTCTAGATTGCGGGCGGCGCATACGTGATGGAAAATTCGGCAGCGCTGGTACGGGGAGTAAAAGATGGGACATTAAGCTCTTCGCCGCAAATGGGCTTATGAGGGCAGGAGCGTGGAGCGCAGCATGGCGGGAGATGGAGAGAGTGGATGTGGAGATCTTGCCTTGGATGGAGGAGGATATGAAGCGGGAGCTGGAGTTGAGAAGAGAAGAAGATGAAAGAGCTAAAGCGGAACAAGCGCACGCAGATGGGGAGGAAGGAATTGGGAGCTTAGATGACGCGAGACTGCGCGAGATATATGGACATGATGCGCAGGCTTTTGTCGATGGCTTGGGAGACGAGATACCTTCGACACCTCGGCGGCCAACTAAAAAGGTGCCAATGGAGAGTAAGGAAGACGTGCCGCTTTGGGATCTTTTGCGAGATTACGTGTACCACTTGGCCCAAGACCGTCGCAATCTCGCCATCTTTCTTCTCAGCATGGTCGTTCTGTTCCTCTCAATGGGCTCGTTCACATCGGATCGAAGAAATACCGAAACCCGAGATATGGAACACATCGAGCGGACATCTATAGCGCCTTCGGCATACGGCACCGACGCATTATCCAAAGCTTCCGTATCTGTCACGAGCACAGCTTCTTCCACACCATCCCTAGCTCTAGAATCGCAGGAGCGGGAAGAGCAAGAGCAGCCGGCTTCTTGGACCGATACGGCTGAAGACGTGGCAAGGGAGATGTTGGAAGACTGAATGGATGGGGAAGCTGTGGTATTAATATGGCGTAGCGCATGAGTACGGTTTGAATATAATCACGGATCTGTTGGCGCATTTTATGTTTGATTCGATGACCGAGATACCATACTGTAACCAGCGAGCAGGTTGAGCGTTTCCTGTTGCGAATTCTTAGGACTGAATATCCTGTCTCGTTTATCGTTAGTCCTTTCTCTCATTTTGTGGACTGATACTCCAAGCGCATCTACCACTCCGGAAGGAGACCAGGGAAATTGGACAGGGTGTTACTCCTCCGAATGGGAATATCAAGCCGGAGAGTCGATCCAGGCTCAAGCTTCCAAGATTCACTGGTGAGAGTGCATATCTTCCGTTCCGTATAGACTGACACACTGTTTTTGCCTGCGCATGACGGAGTAGGCCTGTTGCATTACTCGGTTGCACGAGCTAGCCAATCTCATATGATGAACCGAACACAACAATGACGGTGAATGAAATTCAATGTTTACGTTTCCCTATCGCCAACGGTAATCGCTCACACTAAGTACTTGATTGCTGTGTGCTCTTATGTACTGAGCTTGCCAATGTCATGTTTAATAAAGAAACCACTCAACTGCTCATCAAGCCACTTCAAATCAGCCTTGCTGTCTCCTGGTCCGCCAGCCCAATGCCCCCAAATGGTTGGGAAAACCTCAAGTTGTCCAACGCCCGGTTTCATGTTTGAAACTTCGTACTCGGAGTCTTCAGGACTGCGTGTTTGTTTGACCTTGATCAGCCTGGAAGCACAGCTCCAGCAATATGAGACTGCACTCACGGGAAGTATAGATCCGTCTTCGCAGGCAGTACAAGAGTCTTCGCCTTGATGTTCGACATTGACTTTTCAAAGTCGCCGTTGTAAGGTTCTTGCATGGAGCAGTCACCGCTCTGCCACGTCTGCAGCATTACAAGCATGTTTTCAGGATCTGGCGTCGTTAGTCCAAGGCAGAAAACATCGTCTGGAGTCGGGATGCTGATTTACCCTTTGAGGTCGCCCAGCCCTCCCAAAAGCCCACCATGAACGACTCTAGATTTGGATAGCCATAATGTTTTTCGTGGAGCTTCTCCCGGTAGAAAGCCTGACTGAAGCCCCTTTGACAATGTTATCAGCCGCAGACTAAGTCGTACAGCGGGGAGCTTACCATCCGGCATAGCCTCTCCCAAATGCCTTCAGTCCCACCGCTTTCTCTTCCTCGGTCCACACCCTCTTCTCATCAATTCCTTCCCCTTTCACTCCGCCTTCCTTCGACCCCGCACTTGGTATACCCTTCGCAGCCAGCAATGCACTCTTGACACCCTCCAGAAAGACCTGGTTGTGTAAGCTCGTTCTCGCCGAGCCACAGAAGGGCACAGCAAGATCTGTGAAGTCCGGATACTGCGTGATCCATTGAAAGGTCTGGCCGGCACCCATTGACCAACCGAGCACACAGTATAGATGGTGAATACCGAGATGCTCGGTGACTAGCTTATGCTGGGCGCGGACATTGTCATAGAAGGAAATTTTGGGGAAAGCTGTAGTGAGCTTGGTGTTGGATGGGGAGGTGGATTGGCCGTTTCCGAAGAGCGCCGGAATTATGATGAAGTACTGAAAAGGGTATGAGATTGGATTGCTAGAGAGTCTACATTTCTGCTTGATTGGTCACCTTTTTCGGGTTTAGGCATTTATCTTCACCTATCAGCCAAACATTGTCTGATATTGCTGTTCAAACGTCAGGGAGAGCGGCTGATGATGCTTTCATGCATGCAGACATCCAGAATACCAAGTAGGATAGACGATTGCGGGAGCTTTCCGGTCACCGAATGTCTTGTAGGCGATATGGGCGTTTGACAGAGTAGCGCCGCATTGGAGATGCCAATCTCCCAGTGCATACTGGTCGTATTCGTTGTTGGGCATTCTGAGGGACGTTTCAGGATATGCAGCCTAAAGGCTCGTCGTTACGACTGCTGCTGCTACTGCTCTGGTGCTTTAGCTGTTGTAGCAAGAAGAATATTGATGCTCTACTCTACATAGAGCCCCGCAAAAGAGAAGCCCTTATCGATAAAGCGGCCCGAGCGGAACGTGTCACAGACGCCTTGAGAAGAAAATAATATCACATTCGCCGATCCTCGACCACATACTCATCCTTGTACTATGATTCTTGTCCGGGGCAGTGTGTAAGCGTTGAAACCATGCCAATCAACCTCGAGGCTCGGGATGTGACGGATACCTTCAGCACATCTTACTCGGCACCTTCATTTTCCTATCATCATTAGTAAACAAACCACTGTTCAGAACCACCTTTGGCCCTCCGCTCATGCTAGCCGCTCCTCGAGCATATAATCTTCGGCAGACTTCGGATCCCCATCATCAGTAAAGACATTCGCAGCCCAGACCGTCTCCAAATTTCCTTGGATTAGCTCCTGCCATCCTTCCTGCCCTCGCCCGATATCGCTCAAACTGATTGACTTGCTCAACAATGCCTTCCAACTTCGGTGATAAGGAGCAGCGCGAGGGGGATCCCTCAGCTCACGAACAGCGTATGGACCAGGAGAAGGCTGTCAAAAGGAACCCGCATCCAGATTTCAAAAAGGTCGAAGCGTCTCGGCCAGACTGGGCAGAAACGTCGAGATTTCACTTCACCAAGACGAAGCAGCCAGGATGGAAACTAGGTCAGGGCGCCAATGACGGCGGAGAAAGTCTTCACAAGAAGCACGTGGAGATCAACCCGTACGAGCAAGGTAGACCGGCGATTTTCAACTACAAGCTGCTGATCAGCGGGATAACTCCAAGGCCAATTGGCTTCATCAGCACGCAATCTGCAGATGGTCAGCTACAATTCTATACATCCCGCCTTTTTCTCCGAGCTGACATATCCTTTCAGGTTCCTCTACAAACCTCGCCCCCTTCTCCTACACCAACGTCATAAACCACGACCCGCCGCTCTTTACTGTTGGCTTCGCAGGTGGCTTTTCCAACGCCAAAGATACGCTGCGCAACCTCGAAGCTACTAAAGAATGCACCATCAACATCATTAGTGAACACTACATTGAAGCCGCGAATGCGACGAGTATTAATGCGCCTTATGGAATCTCTGAATGGTCGTTGACCGGTCTCACACCCGCTCCTTGCACGGACGTCAAGCCTTCTCGTGTGAAAGAGGCGGTTTTCAGTATCGAGGGAAAATTGTTTTCGACACAGGAGTTTGAGAGCAGGGCGACGCCAGGCAAGAAAACGGGTGTGTTGGCTATTATCGAGGGCGTGAGGTTCTGGGTGAGGGAGGATGCGATTAATGAGGATAAGAATATAATTGATCCCGCAGTGCTGAGACCAATGAGCAGGCTAGGCGGAATCACGTATGGCAGGACGGTAGAAGCATGCGAGATCCCCAGGCCGGACTTTGCTCAGGAGGTGAAAGAGGCTGAGGCGGAGGGGTTGGTGAAACCAAAAAAAGACGATCAATGAGAGAAGCAGAGCGCCAAAGCAGCCGCAGTTGACATCTCAAATTTAGAGCATTGGAGTAGACGGACGATTGTTGAAGCCCGTAGGCCTCGGAAAGGGTAATTTATTGAATCTATGTACATGTTGCAAGCTATCTAGCACATTAGCATAGCTATGAATCATCTGATCATTTGCTTTTCGCCTTCTCTTTTGGTTTAAACTCGTGCTGTCTAGGCATGTCAGCAGTAAATGCAATCTTCGGACGTGGTTTCGCGGGAATTCCCTCTAGAAGGATCTTGTTTGGTACCCTCTTCCACACATTGTTGAGATTTTGTGCTGGGGAAGTCTTCGAGCCTTGAACTCAGAAGATTTTGATATTAGTATCGACTGTTTTATGTTCGGAGCGAGATTAGTACATGAGGGCGACATGACTCCTTGCAGGTATGTTCGTCAGGTCGTCCTCGGCTGGACTTATCCGTTGGACATCAACGACCTAAAAGTACTCAGCAATCGCTCTCGCGAGCTGCCCGGAAGGAGTTGGAATTTGATATCGTACGTAATCCAAGGACTGGTCTGTGTCTTAGATCGTCGGTGTCTTCTCGTCTGGTCGTCGTTTCTTCACACCATTTGAAGGCTGAGAGTCTTCCTACGCATCAGTAATGGCTTTCGTCAGCAAAACACAGCATCACCATGAAAGCCTTCGGTTAGCAATGGAGTCGCTTGGCAATCTCCGCACAGAGTCTTGGAAACATGTCGACAAGAGAAGGCAGCGGGAGACGTACCTCCATAGTGTCAAGGTCTCTCTTCTTGTTTGGCTTCTTCTTTGGCCTAGTGGGCTTGCCTTCCCCTGGTGCAAAAACATCGTCCGGTAAATCGTAACTGGCATGGCCTAGATCAGTGGTCCAATGACACAACTTCGGAAGGGGCAAATAGCTTTTAGTCTCACTTTCGTGTATGGACGATAGACAGAGAGTTCAGATCCCGATTGTATTGCTGCCATCCTGTACAGATTTCTTTGAACTCCTTTGTTTGATATGATATATCGAGTTTCTTCGTTGCGTCTATGCATAGTCAGTATAATCCCCATTCTCGGAGAAATGCTTGCACCTACCTTGAGCTAACTCAAGACCGATATAGTAGGTCGTAGTATAGATAGTCTGCTCTCCATCTTCGTTCATTGTAGCCTCGCTGTTACCGTTAGGCATTGCCATCCCGTCAGCATCACCCTGGGCAGCAGCAACATGTGCAGGGTCGTTCGCGATGTCCGTTGTTTCAGTCCTGACATTGGAGGCTTGGAATCTCAGGTCCCCATTCAAGACAGCGTCGATCTCATCTTCATTCTTGCAATGGTGCACGCGTTCAAAACCCTTGTTGAATGGCCGCGCCACCGCAATCGCTTCTTGTGTTTCGAGGTTTGATACAAGCAGGCGTACTTTAGATTCCACGAGACCTGACCAGACTTTCTGGGCATCCTTTGTTCTACTTGAGGCAATGATACTAAGATAGTACTTGTAGCCATTCGTGAAGAAGGTATGCTTTGCAAACAGATCTTTCCATTGCAGTTGGCCACCAAAAATCTTATCAGTGATCGCCCTGCCTCGCTCTAGCTCCCGGATGAGGATAGTTTTGGTTGACATTGAAATGTTATGGGTAGCACACATTGAAGGGTAGGCGGGTGTGATGATTGGCATGAGATGAAAGCGGTCCCCATTGTAGATCTTGGGGTTCCAGACCCGCACTTGCAACGGACCGTCTTCAATACTTTTGAGGAGTACCGGCTGGGGCCATGGCCACTTGCCGATCATAAGAAAGAATTTTTCAATGACGACAGAACCCGTAGCTTGAGGGTATAGCTGACAGATTCTGGCTACCAACATTGCCCATGCCACACCGCCAGGAAACCCAATCACGTTGGAGTAGATCGCTCGACGTTGGGCCCATAGCTTGATACCACGCAGCGCTGTTCTGAATGTCTTCTGTTGCGGAACCAATTCAAGAATTTCGTCTGTCACTCGGGTTCCATTCAAAGATCGCAGATCTCTTTCCTCTAAGCCCCGTAGTATGCTAGTATCCTTCAGAGTGAGTGTTAACGGCACGGACTGGAGGTTGAGGCGTGCGAAGATGAGATCGACGCTTATGCCAGACAGCTCGAGCTTGATGATTGGTACGTAGGCGTCGGGTACAGGCGTCAGCTCCTTGATCGCTCCTGGAGGAGCCATACGCTTGAGAAAGGTAGGAACATGCTCGAAGAAGTCTTCTCGAGTCACGTGCTGTGGTACAACGACGAGAGTGTCTATATCAGAACCTACTTAAAATTAGCTCATGGACAAGTCAAGCCAGAACGTGAGATACTGACCAGGGCCGTAAACCCCCAGGCGATAGCTCCCGAACGTAAAGATCTTGCCGCCGGCTTTTTCTACCACGGACTGAGGGAGATTCTTCGTTTTGCTGACATGTTTGACGAATTCCACAGTGATCTTTTGTACAAGCTGAAGTGTAGATTTCCTGGAGCCAAATGTTCAGCCAAAGGTCCCGTCATGGGTTCACTCTTCACCTCACCTCCGTTCTGTCTCCTCTAGACCCTCGAAATTGTTTTGTCTCTTTAGCTCCGCGATGAGAGCATCGTTGGCAGCAAGCTCAGCTTCAGTGGGAAAATTCTGAGATACTGGAGGTGTGACACCGTACTTTTTAGGTTGGTTGGTCGTCATGATGGCTGCGTTGATACTCCAGTCAGCTGCAGCAGGGCAATGAAGTGAGGAAGACCCTGGAGGGATTGGGCGGCGCGTGCGGTAGAGAAATTATCAGCATGGAGGAGGCGGGAGCAACTTGATGCTCGTTAATTTTGAAGCATTCCTATGGATAGGTCAAGGTATGAGTGGTGCGGTATAAGTGTCACTGTTTGTTAGCATGTGGGCTGTTCCAGATAGTAGGAGTTGTCGTGGGTGTGAGGTGTGAAATGTGAAGCTTCGTAGGAAGTGGAAAGTATGGGGAGGATCTGCGCTAAACCACTCTTGGTCTAGGCTTCCTTCGCTAGACTCCAAAGTACAATTATGTACTCCGTAAGGTGTGTTATGAATGGAAGGCAATGTAAGTAATATGAGATAGCAATGGAGATTGATTTTAATATCCGAAGTCTTTACACCCAAACAAGTCTCATTCGCAAACCTGGAATTCCTCTACCCAAAATTCTCTGGGTAAGGAGATCGATCATGAGATGGTTCTGCTTGTCCCAGGTTACGCCAAGTCACACGAGATCGGATGCTACCAAGAGCATCATTTCCATGTGTGAGAAAGAATTGACAGAATATCCAATGCTATCAAGACCGCCGTTTTCCATGTTGGCTGAGGATTTCTAATCAACATTCTATATGACATGCGTGGCAAATTCTGTCAAGCTTACTTTTCATGCATGTCCTCGGAATTAAGACCTGGCCTCGTTTGTCTCCGATTAAATACTCAGATGATGGACTACATATTCGAATGCCCGCGGCAGCCTTTTTGGATTCTCATAGCTATATTCCACTATCTTTACTAGCACACCTTGAACTAAAGAAAAATAAGAAATGGCCGTCTTTGGGCACTCCACAAATGGCGCAGAGGTTGTAAATCGTTTCAAGGACAGGGTCAAGTGCAAAAACGGTCAGACCATCATCGATTAAAAAAGAGCGGCACTGCTAATATGCATCATAGTCCTGATCACCGGGCCAAGTGACGGTGGCATAGGCGCAGAGACTGCGTTTTCCCTTGCCGCTGGGTCTCCTGCGCGTATCCTTCTTGCAGGCCGCTCGCTACCAAGGATCCAACCAGTCATCGATCGTATCAGCGCTGCATATCCAGACGTCGAGACCCAATTCATTCCGTTAGACCTCAGCAGCCAGCATGCTATTCGTGAAGCTGCCGCAACAATCAATGAAAGCGTTCAAGCCATTGACATTCTGATCAACAATGCAGCGATAATGGCATGCCCTTTCGCAAAGACCGCTGATGGAATCGAAAGTCAATTTGGCACCAATTACATTGGCCATTTCCTACTGACAAATTTAATTATGGAGAAACTGATTGCAGGGAAAGGGGCAAGGGTTGTCAATGTATCTAGTTCGGCACATCGAATGTCGGACGTGCAGCTAGATGACTGGAACTTCGAGGTTTGCATACTGACTCCTATCGCCTAGCAATGAGATCATTCACTAAGTGTTCCAAGGAAGGGATGAACTATGACACCTTCTCAGCATACGTACGTCATTTCCGGCGCTCAGAGTTTTAAATCCAAATCATGATATGTCAGTGCTGACTTCGAAATATCTATCCAGGGTAGGGCCAAAACAGCAAATATTCTATTCACTGTAGCCTTAGCGTCAAAGCTATGCACAAGACATGTGGACTCATTTTCATTAAATCCAGGCTGTAAGGGTTTTCTAAAGTTGTGTTCGGTACCGTGCTGATAGAGATGCAGCTATCAAAACCAATCTTCAAACATTTATGACACCAGAATTGAGGCAGGAAGCAATAAGAACACTTGAGACAAACACAGGCCGTAAGTACATCCATTCTTCCCATTCCTTGATCTCACCTACCGCTAAGAGACCGAAGGATGTCTTCTGACTGTTCGTTGACTAGGCCCATTCTCTGCTGGTGAACCCAAGACTATTCAACAAGGATGTTCAACAACACTCGTGGCAGCATTGGATCCTGCGCTTCCATCCGGAAGTTACTTGGAAGACTGCGTCGTAGCCGAACCTGAAGCTTACGCGAGAGACCAAGAGAAGGCCGAATTGCTTTGGGCTATGAGCGAGAACTTGATCGGACAGACGTTCGAATGGTAGCGCCAAAATTATTGTTGCTGGTATATTTCGAATTGCTTTCTAGAGGCGCACGAGCCAAGAAAGTCAACGGTAACTGTACCGGTAATGGTAAAGGTGATGGTGATGGTGATGGCTTGAGGACGGTCCCCAAAATTATCGCCAGTTTCGGCCCAAGGAGGAAACACTCGTCGAAAGTCTATGACCAGATTGGCTTTGAGTACACAATTTCATTACTAACATTTGCTATATACATACGAATAGGATAGAAAGACGCCATTGCTCGATTGCTACCTTTCATGATGTGGTCCCGGACAGAAGACAGTGGATGATTGACTGTAATAGAATGACTTTGTCAAGACATTTTTCGATGCGAGTTCTTATTCTCTTTGCTGTTAGAGGCTTGAAACTTTGTCCACCATCTTTGCGTCTTAATATTCCTCAAAGATCTTCAAAAAGATTGCTGTTGTAGAAGCATCGTTGGTAGGGACAAGCTATTCTTGGCCTCGGAATCTGTGAGGTTAAGCTTGGCATCCTGAGGGGGCTGCACGTAGCAAGGGCCAGGAAGCAGTTAGGTCGAGGCTATGGAGCCATGCAACATCGATGTGAAGTACCTGCCATTGAGGATTGCAGCAGAACGTGTCAGGCAGGCACCCATGATGGATCGAGAATGAGGTGCTTTACAGAGGCTAGCGTGTGTGAGGTCGTCTAGCCAGTGCTCGCTGTTGAAGAGTCCCAGCGTTGTAGCGAAGCCAATTATTGAGATGCATGCTAATTTTCAAAGAAGGTAGCGACGGATGAAAGTACTCAGTCGCCACTTGAATTACCCGTTGAGCATTTGGATGCTGTCGACATGATGGGAGGCAATTGCTCGCAACCCAGACCGTACATGGCAGACTGGGAACACTGTCATGGCAACATGATAGATACCAGAGGACACTGGGACTAGAGAGAGTGAGTGCAATGGCGCAGCATGTTGAAAAACCATGCGATGAATATGATGCTAGGAAGATTATGCGATGCTTGATGCATCATCATACATATGCGACAGGGCGTAAAATAGTACGGGGTACGTTAGAGCTATTCTCAGACGCGAATTAGTGTACGGTGGGTACTCCGCCACAAGATGGCAGAAACAAGGGGGTTACGTCGCAACTTGAGGGCCGAGAAAGGAAGTCAGCAAAGATGCCCGCAATAATGATTAGACAAGAATACCATGAGACTTGGGTGCATGGGTGATGTTTGGGGCTGGTGGTTTGAGGTGGATGAAATTGTGTAGTGTTGGCCTAAAGTAATACATAAGGTAAGTAGAAGGTGTTGGTGGAAGGGCCTAAAGGGCAAGTTATTGGCAATTGATCACGGCGGAAACATAGCTCCATGCGCCAGTGCTTCCAATTGATCCAATTCTAGAGTGTTATTTCGTTCAATTATGCTCGAAAGGTGTCCGCGCACGGATTGACTGATTGATTGATGACTTGATCCCTCTAGGTTAGAAAGAAATGGTCGGAGAAAAGGGAAAAAGGGAAAAAGGGAAAAGGCAAAGAATCAGTGGGGGTGGGACGAGAATATGGTAGAAGTAGAACACCGAGTTTCTGCGCCTTGTACTTTCGGTAATTATGTTGCATGTCAAAGTGAACCCCGCATTCCTTTTCTTTTCTTTTCCTATTCTTTCTTTTTCTTTTTTCTTTTTTCTTTTGGAATTAGGACATCTATCCGCCCTGAACTTCCTTGAATAGACTATAAACTATGCGAGCTTAAGCGTTGATGGTTTTGTCTGCCACTGCCCTCTCGCGAGCCTGTAGGAATGGAGGAGAGAGGAGGTATGTTGTCTCGAGGAGGCTCTGCCATTTGATGTCGGGTACCTTCTTGGTACCTTCTTGGCAACAGCGTTGGGGTCGGCGAGTTTGGGGAAAACCAGGGAAATTGTTGGACGGGCCGTGGCTGATGGTTCACCGTTTTTTGCTTGGCCCTCGCTCTCCAGTAGGTATCTAGTAGGTATCTAGTAGGTAGCTAGGCCCATGGTAGTTAGTGAAGGGCAGTCAAGCAATACTGGCGCAATTGGCCAGAGCCGGAAAAAGCTTGCTCGCAACAAGCCTTCGCGGGTGGCTGAGCCAAGAAGACATTTAGATATCACTTCAAACAAAATCGTCGACATTAATTTTGATTAATTGATATTGAAATGACCTGCTTTAAGCAAGTACAGGATGGTAGTGTGTCAAAAATCAAAAGAATTCAAATTACCCGATTGACCGACCTCCCTGGACACAGACTCGTCGCTTCCTTGTCGCCAATCATGTTTCATCAACATCTGGTGAGAGTGAGAGTGAGAGTGAGAGTGAGAGCGAGAGCGAGAGCGAGAGTGAGAGTGGGAGTGAGGGTGAAGGTGAGAGTGAGAGTGAGAGCAGTGAGGGAGATGGATTGCCCTCGCTTCCGGAATCTTCCTTGCATGCCTCGTCATCTAGAGTAATATTTAATCCCCGGCTTACGGAGTACACTTACACGTACGCTACCTTATTTTTGAAACTCCGCCTTGAACCACCACCACCACCACTCATTATCTTCCTCCCTCAGCTCCCCTCCTCTTCCTCTTTTCTTTTCTTTTCTTTCCTTTCCCTTTCCTTCTTCATGCCTTCTTCCCATGTTCTCTCCGCCTTTCTTCTTCTTTGCCGCGACGGCCGTATACCTCTCCTCCCATTTCCTCATCCACATTCTCTCCTCTAGCTTTGCGGTCCCCTACCTTCATTCCGAGTGGCTCTGCTGGTCATTTCTACTCCTTGCCGCCAAATTGATCCCTCCGTTCAACCACCATGACCAAGATGCTAAGACACAGCCAGACAAGCTCGCTCTGGCTATCGCGGCTGTCTGCGCATTGCGTACCATAGGTGGAGTCGACTGGGCTTTCGTATGTCGTGAAATCTCGCTTGCCCATCTACCTACTGATCCTCTTCTGCTCGTAGCCACTGCTCACGCCATTGTCGCTGCTCATCATACACCAAGCCTCCAACACAAACCTTCAACTCGAGTCTCTCGAGAAGGCTCAGCCGGTCGGGACTCTCTTCCCCCGTGGACTCTGTGCCTTGCGATCAGCACCGACCCTTGCCCTGATCCCTGCCCTGTTGTCTGCAGCTTGGCTTCTACCAGTCCCCTTTTCAGCATGGCAGATTTGCGCCGGAGTCTTCTTCGCCCTTGCCCTCATGGCCGTCTACATGTTGGTACACGAACAAGGCGACGAACCCTTGTCAGAACAGGACCCCCACCGAATATCTCTACCCTCTGCTGCAATATCATGGCGGACTTTAGCTGTCCTGACCATGATGTTGCTCATTGCGCCCAAAAGCTTCTTGCCAACAAAATTCTCCGAGCCCGTCACCTTGGTTGCCGTTGCGATGCTGAAGGCTCTACAATGGGTCATGGTCATGGAATTGGTCAGTCTCCGCCATCCTGCTCGGTCGATTTTGCTCTGACAGCGTGAACAGGTGCGCAGAGGATTCCTGAGTCCATTGACTACAACATCAACGTTTGCTGTCAGCACGATACGAACCTTCCAATTGCAAGCTACAAATGGGAGAGCTGCACTAGTTGCTAGCATCGCACTTATCAGTCTTCTCCAGACACACAGATTCATTCAAAAGATATCTTATAATCGGAGGATACTATCGGCTATCGGCTGCATATTCGTATTGGGGTTGGTCTTGAATCAACCCTTGTCGGGTGATCACTCATTGCAAAGGACGTGGATAAGTTCTCTCTTCGCCTTTGACGAACCGCATCCTATCGAAGTCCTCGTTGATGAGGCGAATGAAAAGTTCAAGTCCATGGTTGCGGGTCAGTCCAAGACGTTGCCAGATGCCATCGCAGAATACGAGAGACGATACCATATGGAACCGCCACCAGGGTTTGATGTCTGGTTCAAGCTTGCCACTGAGTCAAATTGTACGATTGTGGATAACTTCGATACCGTCATGCAGTCTCTGGAACCATTTTGGGGCATCACTGCAAAAGAGATGCGAACAAGAGCCGACATGTACACGCAGATCCCTCTAGCCAAATTTGCGGTAAAAGACCACAAAGCTGCGAATTTGAGTGACTCGCTGGTGTTGGGGGGTTTCCGCAGTGTAATCAGTGGCTGGCTAGAGCGTTTCAAGGACATTCTTTCTGACGTGGAAATAACCGTCAATGGCCTTGCTGAACCTAGAGTGATAGTGCCACACGACAGATTGGATCATCTTGTCCGCACATGTCCAAAGGTGGAACCCCAAGCAACCGATGACAAGCTACGAAAGCCGCTCGAAATCATGGATCTAGGGAAGGATCAGTCATGGCAGATAGGTACAAGATCATGTCCCGAAAATTCTCCCAGTCGGTCCATCATGATACCTGCGGAGGAAGAAGGATTGCAGTTCGTCATGAACGTAACCCAAAGCAAAGACGTCTGTGAAGCCCCTGAAGCTGCAATGTCCCATGCCATGTTCCTCGCGCCTTACAATTTGAAAGTCACCGACACCCTGGTACCAATCTTCTCCCACGGTAAACCATCTTCATCGCAAGACATTCTCTACCCTAGTCCAGACTACATTGAAGGTTACCGCAACCGTGATTACAACGAGACCGAGGATCCCTCATGGGACAATAAAACCAATCAACTCTATTGGACCGGCAGTGACACTGGAGGGTACGCGTCAGGAGACAATTGGCGTCACTTTCACCGCCAACGTTTCGTAGACATGGTCACGAACAATAAAAAAGAGATATCCGTACTGCAGCGTGTCACGTCTGGTCGATTCGGCAAGTCCACTCGCTGGGAAGAGCACAAAGCAACCATGGCCAGCCTTTCTGACTTGGTGCATGTTCATTTCACGTCTATGGATATCTGTGAGGGATCGGCTTGCTTTGAAGAGAAGGGTGCTCTACCAGTTGGGGAGGGTGAGGCAAGATCTGCAGGTTATAGTTCAAGATTTCTTTTTGATGTCGACGGTATGGGTCGAACCCAGCGTTACTACCGTCTACTAGGCTCGAGAAGTACTGTCTTCAAGCAGACCATGTATCAAGAGTGGCACGATGATCGGATCGTGCCGTGGGTTCACTACGTACCCGTCAGCTTGGGTATGGGAGAGTTGCCCGAGCTGTTGAACTTCATGGCGAAGGATAAAAAGGGTCAGGAGATTGCTAAGAATATTGCTAGTGCAGGCAGGACATGGCAGCAGACTGCGTTGAGGGAGGTGGATATGGACATGGCTTTTTTGAGGATCATGCTGGAGTATGCAAGACTAACGAGCGACGAAAGGGATCGGAGTGGGATGTGTCCAAGGGGTAGGACAAGATTCAGCAACCAATGATGACCTGTTCTGCGGGTATGACGGAAAAGAGAAAGAGGAGTACGGTATAGGGGTGCGTGGGAAGGCTTATATACCCTATTGCTATCATTCTTTGTACAGACTAGTTGTCGAGCATTTCGAAGCAAAAGCGAATTGAGATTCTTGGCCTTGGAAACCGTGATGATGATCCAGTTCACAAAGTCAAAGCATTTGAGCGTCTACAAGATTGCAGATGCATGACAACAAACGGTACGCCATATTGCTTTGGCTCTCACTGCAAACATGGCCTAGGCTCTAATGTATGAGCAATATGGTAGACGTATGAGCCACGATGAGCAACACCCGAAGTACGAAGCATAGATTGCCACATGCGCCTACTCTAGAGTATTTTGGATGCAAACTTTTTCCTTTCCGTCGCTGGGTCCGTGGATTTCGTGTTGGATATCGTATCTTGTCTTTTTTTTTTTTTTTTTCTGTTTCTGATTATTGATAGATGGCTCTGAATGACGCTTTTTTTTATTTACTCTAGCTTCTACAACTTCTTACCGGCGCCGACATATATACGACTCCTGCAAGGCTGCCTGCTGGCCGCAGCCGACGTTGTGGACGGTCTGATTTCGTTTCTCCATTGGCATACTTTGTGCGTCTGTGTGTATCCTGCATGCTCGGGACGTGAATATTTCAGGATACGAAGTGGTTGATGGGGGACTGCGCTGGTGGTTGACTTGGAGATGGAGGTGGGGATGGGCATGGGGATGGAGATGGTGATGGTGAGGGGTGGGNNNNGTCACGATTGGGTCTTTGCGGGGGGTTTTGAAAAGACATGTACATTTGGTTGTTGGGGTGGAGGGTGCGGGGACGTGAGGTGAGGTGGTGAGGCAGAGATTGGAAGGAGGGTTAGAGAATGTGGCCAAAGTCATGCGAAGGAAGGGGATAATTCCCCCACGGAATATCCCAAAGGTCCCAGAAATCAATCCGAGTTGTGGTTTCAGTCTAGACATTGTCCAGAAAGCGGAGAGAGAAGAGGAGAAGAGGAGAAGAGGAGAAGAGGAGAAGAGGAGAAGAGGAGAAGAGGAGAAGATGGGAGGAGAAGATGGGAGCTCTTGTGATTCATGGAAGAAGGCCTGTTTCATTTGGTATGGATCTTGACTTTCTTAC
>JAEUBB010000239.1:23669-55615 GCA_018257885.1 Parmelia sp. 050094
GCAAAAGAGACAAACATGTCCACGACAGTGAACGCTGCAGACTCATGACTAACAAAGGAGGAGCAAAAAAGGGCAAAAAGTAAAGCATACATACAGCAGCTAAAATTCGCTCGTCGTCACCGACCGAACTACTACTTAGCCGATTTGAGGCTTATCTTTGGCTGAGCGGACGGGAAGCCGAGTGTTCAACAATCTATGGCCGTATGTGAAATGGTTATCCTTATTTGATTATATATTGTTTTTCAAAAAACCAGGTAGACTCTTGGCAAGACTAGGCTAGAGGCTTTCCATCTAGACCTCAAGGAAAGTATAGATTTCAGTGGATCTGGTGGCTTGGGGATGGAGATTGGAGGAAGATTGGGAGTTTTGAGGGGGGACCTTGCTGGCGAGGGGGATAGCAGTGAAGTGAAGGGGGCTTGGATGCATAGGGAGGTGGGACAACCCTGTTCTATTTTACAGATTTCACTTCGATATGATGAGAGACTTTATGCAAGCTCGCAATCGGCAGCAGTATCTTTGGCAATCTCGTTAGTAAACGTAACTCATAGGATCCAAGCCCGATGTGTTGGATGCTAGCTAGGAATGGGAAGGGCGAGCTTGAAATTCCCAAGGCCGTTCTATACCTCTCACTTCGTCAGGGTGGAGACTCCAAAGAGGCTTTCAGAGATGCCAGTATGATGCTTGGGCATTTCGCTGGCGATTTAAACTGATAAGATCCAAGAAGGAAGAGCGGGTTCGGAAGTCTCTATCCGTTCTCTCAATCTCGCTTAGACGTGCAAAGAGGCTTCAAGGAAGCTTGTAGATTGTCGGTATGGATTTCGAGTATCTCACCGGTGAAGTTAACTCATTGGATGCACACCTGATGTGTTGGAAGCTGACCTTGAATGCAAAGAGCGAGAGGGGTAATCCATGAACTTGTCAACCAGATACTCATTTCTTTGACATTCCTTTCTATAACATGTAGCGACAGCAGCAAGGCTAGGCCGATAATCCATCTTCTCTACCACTTGACAATCAAGAGGGGTTTCCCCTCGTGGCGGGTGCGGAATTGATCAACAGATGGGTCCCAAAACCGTCGAATCTCACAGAAAATTGCCCCAGCGATGATGCCAGGATGTACAAGTAAATATCCACCCTCGGTATCAACCACAAAAGCCGCCGCTAGTCCCCAATGTGTAGAGCGAAGTAGGAGCGCTAAGCGCTAAGCGAGCGTACACAAGAAGTGAGGTTTCGGGCTCAAGAAACCTCTCACAACTTCACCCAACTCGTACCTTGGACGTCTGTGCATTCAATATGCAGCCTTCGAAGATGGCAAGCGAGGTAATAAGGAATCTCTTGGCCATGTCTTGGATGTGTCTGCTGACCATGCGGGTTTAGAATCCGGTCAGTCTCGAAGACGAGGACATAGAGCGGCCTCCTTACATTGGATTTCATCAGTGGGCAGCGATGAGGGAGGCTCTATCAAAAGACCCCGCTGTGAGTCCTAAGATTGCTCCGGATATGCTCCCAAATTTGGCAGCTTCCGAGTCAGCTTCTGGGGGTCCTTCTGCTCAGACTTCAAGAAACCCAACTGCGTCGGCCTATATGCACATACCAGTGCATATCACTATCACGCAAGACCAGTCAGCAACCCGATCACAAGCTGAATTCAATGCAAAATGGCATCTTCCTCCACAGGAGGTGTGCAAGGAGGGAGCAAAGCCGACGTCGGTCTGCGGTCGATGGTCGAAGGAATTAAATAAGCCAGCAAAGAAGCCTAAGGCAAGAGACGCAGGGCCGTTCAAATGTCCTCGCTGCCATTACGGCTACTCGAAAGTCGTGGGTGTGAGGAAGCACTTTCCAAAATGCGTTGCCTTGAACGGGAACCCTCGTTGCGATGCATGGACGGATCATCACAGCTATGACGCTGGGGCGGCAACACGCAGGCGAGTCCAGAGTCTCGCATCTAAAGGGTATGCTGACCGTGAGAAGTGGCCCCATTCATCTCGTGCAGATCGGTATTTGCGAGTTGATCATACGTTCAGAAGCGCATCCAGAATGGAACTTCGATGGTCTAGAACCTGCTGACGGGGTGACGCTGCCGTAAGAGGTGCTTTTCGAGAATCTTTGACTGATCAGACTGACTGGTGTAGTATCCTTAGCACAGATGAAGAATTGGAGGCCTGGAAGAAGCTCGTGAGAGAATTGGTAAGCAAGGGCGATCACTCAATGCTACCTCGTACATGTTTAACAGTGTGTACAGCACGAGGACATTCGTAATGGCATTCTCGAGGTCACTCCTCAGGTGGAGGCATTGATCAAGTCGTTCAAGGAGGAAGGCCTGTGGCCTGAAGATGAGGCCTGAGATGGGGGAGTGTTCACGTCGCTGGAAACCACAGTGATATCGTACATGAGTTCTACTTGTCATTTGAGCATGGTCAGTGTGGCGTCGCGGCTCACATGAGTGGTAGCAGGGCTCGAAACCAGGCATGGAAACACGTCACAGCAACGAGCCTGTAGATATCCAAAGCTCGCAACGCTGGACTGTCTAATTACATTCTCAGCTCACGTCTGAAGCACCTTTGACTGCCTCTCGGCGTACTTCCCTAGACGATATATGCACCTGTAGCTCAAACCTATGAAGCTCGAAAAGCCCCCTTCTTTGGGTCCTTAGCCTCTTGTAAGTGCTTCTTTCTTGCACAGATGCGCTCGTCGATGTAGTCCAAAAGCTCCCCCTGTTTCTTCCGAAAATCTTCTTCGCGTAGCTTGAGCATAGCAGAAGATGCTCCGTTCTGCACCTGCCAGGACTTTGAAGCGGAGTCAAAGATCTTGGCAAATTGACCGTTCAGAGCTTTCCTTGTGGAATCCCACCCATTTGCCTTGCTGCAATCCTTGCTGGGCAGTCTGTTGCTGTCTCGAAAACGATCGAGAGGTCGGATCTTTCCCAATGTTTCGACCCTGGTCTGCTGGTAGGATCCCCATGGAGTGAGCGGATCGTAGAAGCCGAATTGAGCACCGGTGACATCAAGGGCGTAATCTTCGTCCTCGTTGATGGTAATCTTGAAGATGACGTGCTCATATTTAGAGCTGTCGCTCTCATGGCCGTTCGGTCCAATGACAATGACCCTACATAGTTTTGAGAGTCAGCAAGGCTTTCGTAGACAGGAGTGAAATCCATAATGTAGAATTCGGTAATAAGAAGAGCATCCAACTCTCGAAACATGGTCATACGACGCTGAGATCGCTACACTCGGCCATTACTGCGAAATGCACTTACCGACGTAAGTATTTGACTTTCGGAATCAGAACCTCCGCGACCTTGAATGGAACATCTGTAAAATCTTAGTCTATCTCCAGACCTGGACCGCCGGTAAACGATTGTAAGGGCTTTCTGACCTTGCATCATAGTCTCAAAGAGGACCTGCACATATTCTTCAGAGCCACCACAGTTCATCCATGCCATAGTAGCCTGCTTGTCTTGATCGCTGTTTAGATGCTCTGCAGGGAAATTGAATATGCTCCGATCCCCAGGCCCCTCCCGGACGTAAAGGGTGTCCCCCTGATCTTCTACCCCGACGACATGTAGATCAAAGATTCGTTCGACAAGACGGAAGAACGCAAGCTTTGCAGTCTCCGCAACCCGATACAGAGATTTGCGGGTCTGAGCCTTCCTGCAATCGAACTTGTGGAATTTCCAATCAGCTTTCTGACACTTCGGGCTACAATACCATACGGTCTCGGTGTGTCCTCCTTCGACATCTGGCGCTTTGTGGCAGCCGTTGCAGTGATGCGTGGAAGGTTCCATGCAGTGGGCACATCTGTTGATTGTCGCATCTGCTTCCTCTATTGACGAATCCATCCTGAAAGGTGCACTGTGTCCACAATGTCAAATAGGGGATGTTGTAGTCTTGTATAGTAAAGGGGTATGAGGCTTTATCAAGAGCTGAGGAGCTATTTATTAAAAAATTGCCGTGTTTATCGCGGTTCCGAAGCTGTGGCTAGTTCTGGAAATTGGTAGTTGATTGTAGTGAGAGATAGAGAGGTAATTCCAACAAGGCAGTAAGATTGCTTGGATGCTGAAAGCAAGTTCCTGTCTGCCCAATGCTGGAAAGCTGAGAATGTAGAAAGGTCGGGATGTTGGCAAACAGACATCATCACGACAAAGCCATCAGCAGTTGTACCAGGTATGGCAGGTGCGAGCGATAGTATCTGTCAGTGGAAGGACCAGAATAGGTTGTGATGACTTCAGCGTAAGTGTTTGTGAGATGGTCGCTGTCACGGTGGCATTGTAGTAGAGGCAACGCAGTTTCAGTACAGATCATGTCTGTTTCACAACCCCAGCAATCAATTTGCATCTCTTTCACTCCACGGAAGCACCTAGAAAGAAACACTTCAGCGGTATGCAGCCTGCGGCTACTCCTTAACAGACGTTCGTGCAATGCAAAGGCGGCTATTATGTCAAAGAGACCTTGATGCAAGAGCTGCAGCCACCCTTTTCCCGAGCCATCCTTTTCTGCTAGTCTATGCCACATATTGATCATATGCAACAGAATCCTGTCCTTTCAACAACTTAAGAGCTCTTCATCTGTCCTCTCCTTGACTACTCTCCGGCATACGTGCTTTGCACATCTCCAATTGCTCCATTTGTCTCTTGAAGATATCGTGTAGATATGCTTGTTTCGCATTTGGAGTGTAGAGGCTCTTGACGGCCATGGTTGTTGTTCTAGTCGCGAGTTTTATCCCTGACTGTATGCTTCTTTATACCTTTGATGTTCAGCCGCACTCCGGTTTTGAGCAGAGGTGATCGATGGTCTGGAAGAACGCTGGATACGTGTGGGCACTATGCCTGAGGCTTAAGGGCCGGCGTTCGACGGTCTTTTACTCGTGACCACGGTCCATGCAGCAAACATGGTTTTGCAAAGCAAGGGCGAGGGGCATATCAAAGCAGATTTCGGGACCCCCCGAGACTGCTACCATTGGAGCTAAATTCGCTGTCCACTGGGACAAAAGCGTTGTGAAGGGTTTGTTCGCATGCTGGGCAGCCTTACGCTTGTTGTATAGCATGAGGAGCAGAGGTGATGGAAGCCTTACGGAGTACTCAGGCAGCTGATTGACTGCGCCACATTTAAAAAAAGGGGCCAACAGCCACACATCCACATGCTACCTAGCCTTCTCTAGCCTGCAAACGCTCCATGATAGACCTCTTCAACACCAAGGCTCTAAAGCTCTTGGTGTGTCTTTGGTTGGACACAACAGCTCTAGACAGGAGACTGCAAGCCTCATTTGAGCGGCCATCCTAAGAGGAGGATCAATCCCCTGCTATAGCAAGACGACGCCGTGCGAGGCGCAAGCGTGCCAGCTGCCAAAATGCCCCTTTGGCACCATTCTGCGCAGTCGCAAAGACGACGAGGCTACAGCTCAATGACATCAGAGCCACCGGTACTGGCTGCTAATTGACAAAGTGCTAACTAGATGATGAATGCGCGCTTGTCTACAGCAAGGCGATGCCCCCCTTCAACATGCCTCAATCGCCCGAAGCGCTTGCTCTTGACCGATGCGAGCGATATGATTCACATATCATGTGCCCGGCCAATGGCCGTTTTGGAGACCCATCGAATCAATTAAAAAGCTGGCCCTCCCATGCCACCCGTTGACATCCAATCTGAGCACTGACAAGCTTCTTAGTCTGTTTACTTTCGAGAGTGATCTGCCCAAACACTATTCCTTACGAGCGATTCCGAATCAATACCTGTGCAGCACCTTTCCTCTTACAATCCCTTACGTCCGCTTTCTTCGACTGTCTACCACTCATCAATGGCTGCCACCACGAGTACCCACCGCCTTCCCTTCGAGACATTCCCCAGAGCACATGAAGGAATCAATGGTCGCCAGGACTCCTCCGAGACGCATGTTGGGATACCGTTTCATGGTAGCTGTTCCAGATGCCACCACTTCCACACCAACTATCCGTTCAGGTTCTCACTCAACTCCACCGTACATACGAGGCTATTCTGCGAAAGGTGTGACCACCCTATGTTTGGATTGGGGAGGGTCTCAACTCAAAATACCCTCGCTTCGGTCGAATCCGGCTCCACATCCGCTCCTCGGGCCTGCGTCGATCGGTTGGGACAGCAATCAGCATTGCAGGCGGAGGGAGTGCCAAGCATCTCAGGGCCTGGGCCGTTGACCACGATTACGGAGCGCAAATCTCCAGCACCCAGTCGCTCTACTTCCAATATCCGCTCCCCGACCGCGACACTTCCGGCCACCTCGCTAGCTAGTGAAGAAGCAAGTGGTAGTGTTGTGGGGGAAGAGCGGGTAGAAAACCGTGCTTCGCCGAACGGCACTGTTCAACAAAGCCCAGAAGAGCAACCCTTGCGCCCGCAAACTGCGACTCTCAGACGTCTTCGGACAATTGGCCGTCGATTCAAGCAGCGCTTCTATGCTAAATCAAGGGAGTGGAGATTACCTCGGATAAGGCTACAAACGACTTACACCCAAAGAGCTGGAATAACCGGTCATCCATCCACTTCGGGTCCTGCAACAGAGGTATCATCAGGCCAAGAACCGGCAGACAGCGCCGAACAGCTAGTCAATGGAACGGAAGATGACCCAGAAGACAGGCATGCGTCCCTTCGTGCACGACGTCGCGAATTAACTCTTGCAAGAGAAAGGGAAGTTGCAAAGTGCGAGTGTGGTCCTGAATGTGCTTGCAACTGCGGTTCCCATGTGGTTCAAGTTGACAGCACCGAGAATGTTCACATACCTGGCTACATCGTCGGCCAACCACATTCTTCTGCTGGAAGTAGCAACAGTCAACGGTCCCAAAATAGTACACAAGGACCGGATCTTCTCTATACCGGTATTGGCGGTCACTTCGACTCACCGCGGAGGTCATCAAGTGCTGATGAATCAAGCTCCGCTGCGGAAAATGGTCCGAGACGATTTAGACTCAGTCAAGGTTCGACACTTTGGAGTAGTGGGAGCTCTATTTCCCTACGGGCCAGACGACCACCTGTTGGTCGAGCTTCCAGTATGCCTGTTACCACTCGTGCCCAGTACCTTGCGAGCGTTCGGACTGGCTCGCAAAGTAGCAGCTTAATCGTGGGTGCTAATCTGTCCGATACCGCCAGGGCTTTTACCTCACTCGACGAGGGAAGCATACCAAGACGCATAAGCTATACAGAATCTATCCAGAATCGCGAAGTTTCATCGCATGAAAGTTCTACAAGTCTCTCGAATCTCCTCAACTCTCAAGACGAGGAGCAACTGGTTGACGGTGTGAGCCCCACGAGCCACACGCCAATGCGGGACGGCGACGAGGTGACTCCGACACCGCACAGCGGCATCCATTTAAACGGAGACTCGGGCGGAGCATTGTCAGTGGGTTCTGAAGGACTGTCAAGCGCTTTACAGGATCTAGCGAATCATGATATAACGAATCACGAAGTTCACCCGTCAGAGTTTCCGCCGCTCTAAGCGAATGCATAAGGGACTTCCTCGTGGCCACATCCAGAGTCATTGGCTTCAGTCTTGCTAGCTTCCGTTCTATTTTAGCAGCGGCTGTACTGGTCCGCCGCCGATTTGCAAATCCAGACCTCTCGCTCCTAATATCCTGACATGGCGCAATCGATAAAGTGGAAGTCTCCTGTGTTTGATGGGCGGTTTTCGCGTTCACGAACGTCCGTTTTAGTATCCTCTGTTTTCCTTTGCATGGCGATGGCGGCAGTGCTTATAGATTCCCCTAGCGTTGCATGGTACGTGTGGATTTTGACATTTGGAGTTGTCCTCATTGGAGTGTCTATACGCAGTATTTTCATGTATCATACACGGTTGAATTGAGAGTATTTTCATACTTTTAGGTCCTATGACTGCGATACAACCGTGTCTGACTGGGTCACAATCATCAGCCTGATTTCCCCTATACACTGTTCATGGGCTGATATTGACAGTCGCTCCACTACATCAACGAAACCGCTCATATATTACTACGAGACTACCTTGCCTTTGATTCTTTGCTGCAGATGTGCCTATGCCAATCCTTATTACCAAGGGCTGTGCCACCAACAGTGTGCGGCTCTACCATCTCTACAGTGGGTTGTAATCCTTTTTGTGATCTCTTGTCTCCGCCTTCAATCATCGTCACTCGAACATGATGCTAATGGACAAGAGCGGGCTGGTACTAGATCTCGTCTGCTGAGCTGTCTCTCTTCGAGCAATTGCCTCTCTACAGGTAGTCGCCTACGGAGATTCGCGAAGACATCAAACCGAATTCTCCCGCGACTTTGATTACCTGGACAGTAGAGTTAAACGGAAGAGTCAACGTATTTTGGACTAGGTCCGCTCACTCTTCGATTCCGAGGGTTGACTGTGAGATTAATGGCAAGGTCTCAAAGGTGTTGTCTTTGGGTGACATTGTCAATGTTGAGATTGATCGATATGCAGTTATCTCTTGGAAGCGTCCAGTATACTCCATACTCCATACACTGGACAAATATCAAACTCCGGGCAGACAGCCTCACTTACAATATGACCTCCAAACCTCCAAGAGCGATATCATTCTCTGTTGCCGCAACAGTCTTGTCTTCTCTTTTGAAGAGCGCGAGGCTGTGGATGATTGCTTGCTGCTTCAGCTCATATTCATGGACGACGGCACTTTGCTTAATTGAGCAAATCTTTTGACCCCCCCCGGCCCCTTCCTCCCCCTCTGGCTGTGTGGGAGCTAGCTACTTTTGAGCTTATTTCCAGAGAATAAGATCACGCCATCATCCCACCGCATTCGCAAGCAATGACTACGGCAATTGCGTGCTTGGGCTCCTAAGAATGTTGCGTATAAGTAGTGGGCATTGACCACCTTTGTTGTTCTTCTTCTTCTTCTTCTTCTTCTTCTTCTTCTTCTTGGTCTCTAGATTTGATCAATCGATCAGATCGGATGTTGGTTCATTCATTCCTTCATACCAGTCGCTCAACCCATCTTCCGCTCCCAGGGTTCAATCACCCAAATACCCACAGCCAGCCAGCCAGCCAATCAACATCCCACCAAATCTACGTACCTCGATCGGCGACACCCCACCTACATCGCCCAGCCGCATGTTCAGGACATCCGTTCCCCCAGCGATCGGGCTTCCACCCACTCGCTTAAAACTCCCGAATAGGCAATCCCCGACTCCCAACCATGACCCATGATGACCGCTGCAATCGAGCAACTGCACACCGTCTCTTTCATGTAGTGGAAGGTCTGCTCTCAGTGAAGCCGATTGGATACCATTGACCGAGCGGGGTTGGATGGGAGGGAAGGGTGCATCGACTGCTGCTGATGGCTTGTCGCCACTTTTGATACAGTACTTCTGTTGAATCCTTGTCCGGGTAATGATTTTCTTACGAAAGATAAGATACGGTCAGAACAAAGGCGGTGATGAGTGTGCATGTACTGTGTCTAATGGATGCGGGTTCCCGCGTGATAGGACATGACAATGCGGTTCGTCATCGAGTACCGTAGCGAGGCTGACGATACTCGGCACCGACGCGGATCCGGTACGCAGGTGCTGGAGGGTTCCAGGCTCACGCCTCTTATCTATCCTTTTCCTTCACGGTGCATCTCGTGCGTCGGGGCCAAAAGATGAGGTTGCAGATCCCGAGGTCGTATGCGAGGCCTGCAGGATCTGGGCGTCAGAACGAACCTCGTGTGTTTGTGCCGCATGCACGGGCGGACTGATGGACGTCTGTGTGATTACGATAAGTGGGCCTGCGTTCCGGATCTGGAGGCGGTGTAGGATGTGGTTGGGCTTGCCCGTCTTGTTTGTATGAGGATGTCAGGGTCAAGGACGATAGGCCTAGGCGATTATTGGGACGAGGTGGAGGTGTGGGGGATGTGATAAGAAGAAGGGCTGGGGAATAATTGGGGGAATCCTTGCTTGTAACGAAGAGATAGTGGATTGGTGTTTGAAAGCCGAGGATGCTAATTATGATTCCAGCTGAGATGGGTCAATCTGGGGGGGCTTTTGGATTAGTGAGATGCTGGTGGGAGGTTCGATTTCGACCATGAAGGTACTTTTGTGGCGATTACTGTGAAGGGATAGAGGTGGATGTTGATGGACTTGGAAAGGATATTGCCCAGGAAGTCTCCTGCGTTGGATATTTTTACGAATTGGCTTTTTTTGTCTAAATAAGTACTCACGATCTACAATCTAGGAACAGCAAAATAAATGCTGTGAAATTGGCAGGAGCTCAGATGTCAAATATGTTGGAAAGCCCAGCTAATCCCCGGTAGAATCAACGTCGCCACATACGCATTCCCCAACGACCCCCTGTCTTCGACGTAGACTTGGTACCCGCTTTGCCAGTGTGAATAGTAAAATGCCTCCATAACAGTTCCCTTGTTTCAAACGATGCCATGCATCCTGCGACAGGGCAAGTCGAATTGAGGTTGGTCTCCAGGACGGCAAGAGTGGCTTTAGAGTGTGGAAGCGAAATTTTCTCTGTGCTCCCAACAGATGAAGAAGCCTGCGAACCTTTTGGTCTTCTTGGGCCGTCGTCTATGAAAAGCTGCATGAATACCAGAAAGGTCTCGATATCCTTCATGCTGCTCATGGCACCAAGGCTCACGCGGATGATACCAGTAGGCTTGCCGTTGATTTGATCGAGCTCGTTGCCACAACGTAAGCCTTCGTCGAAATTCTCGCGCATCTGCTGCGGCGACATTTCGAGCGAGTGTGCAATCCCCCCCGGATTGCACACTCCTCCGGTGCGTAGTTGAATGTTGTTCAAGATTGCGAGTCTTTCAAAATCTGATTTGCCGATCCATTCTCCAATGCTGTTGCGGACGTTGAATGCGATCGTTGGGCCTTGCTTGCTGCTGGTGCCATAATTGGAAGGGTAGCCTTCATATATCTTGCAGAGCAGCAGACCGTTCGCGTGGCAAAGCCTCGACATCCTTTCATAGAGTATTGTGATGAGATTGCGACAATGCTTTGTGACATTCTCCATGGAGCCAAACAACCTTTGATGTACTTTCAGAGCCACGTTCAAGGCGAGAGTACTGTGAAAGGCCGGCGTCCCGTCTTCCAGCATTTCATGAATCGACGCGGACTTCTTTGCGTGCCACGCACCTGCGGCTCTTCCACTGTTTGTCCCGTTGATGACCATCTCGACTGTTCCACCGCCAAAGTATTGTCTCTCATTCAGGACATGGGCAGATGATTTTCTAACAATCAGAGCGCCAAGATCGGGAAACCCGAAGATCTTGTAAAAACTCAAGGCTGTAAAGTCAGGTGCGTTGTCGGCATCAGAGAGGTCCAGTTGAGCAGTCGCCACATAAGCCGCCGCGTCGAGAAGGACATAGACCTGGCTACTTGGTGTGTTGGAAGACCTAATGCCACCCGACCAGCTCAACGGCAAGCGGCGTCCATTCATGTTGCTCTGTGCAGGGTAGGCAAACAAGCTGACACCTTCCCCAGTAGAAGAGCCTTGTAGCCTGTCTTCTTGTAATTTCGATGATTGGCGGGCACGGATCCAGTCGTCAACCTCTTTGTCAGACATGAAACACCTAGAGGATTCACCGGCAGTCTCCCTGACACCGACTAGAGATGTATGGCTATCTGCGTGATAACTGTACCAGGACGCTGCTCTGCGACTGTGGTCGGACAGACAGTGCATGACGAGTTTGATAGCAGCTGTGGCATTCGCAACAAAGATCAAGTCGAAGTACTCTGGGTCCGCTTTAAAGAATCTAAGAGCCTGAAGCCGCGTAGCCTCAACGACATCTGTGGAGAGCATTGATGACGGGGAGTTCGAGTGAGGGTTGCCGAAAAGGCCATTGTTCATCTCTGTTGCAAAGTGCTCCACGAGAGATCTTGGATACGTTGTGGTTCCGGCATGGTCGAGATATATGGTTTCTAATAAAATTCCGTTAGATCTGGCTTCGAGAAGATCAAGATTGAGGGTCATACCTTGGAGGAGAGGGTATTCTTCTTCTCTGATGGCCTCTACTGATCTTGGGTACGGGCAGGGTACTTTGCCCTCGTCTGATGCGGCGGCTTCGGAGCGTTTGCTCCAGCATGGTGGCCTCATCTTGAGTCTTCAACGAAGGTCGTCAACGAGATAAGCTGGTACCGTCCGAATGCAAATTGTGCTGAATCGAGTCCACCGTCAAATGTATTTTCGAAGTAGGGTACGCGTGTTATTCTTGAATATCTTGTTCTACCACCTCTTGTGTGAAGCGGCGTATTCTTGTAAAGTATGCAGCTGTAAATCAATCTGCTCTGAACTGGATTCCCGAGATGTTATATAACTCTGTCAGAACAAGATAGAGAGAATGGTAAATCTACCCGGGACCACAGGGGTATCTAATGCTCATGGCAGAAGGAAGGCTACCTGCATGGGAGTAACTGTACAATACAACCTTGAATAAAGCTACGGAATCCTTGGAACGGTCATGCTCTCCGGCGACTGACAACTGAAGGTTGGCATTAATCGTTCTGGATGATCGGCTGTCAGACGGTCTCGCCACACAAACATGGCCAGCTGAGGATTCGCATGGAGCAGGCACACCAAGCTCCCGCGTCGATATTACTAGGTGCAACCCTGTTTCAGCATGTGGTACGTGAGAACACATACAGAAGATAAGGCGGTAAACGTATTAACTAAGTGGCTGATTTATTAGAGCTAAATCAACCTCAAGGAGGTGGAGCTGAGGGCGGTGGTCAAGTCAGAAGATATCCTTCATGGCACCCAAAGCTTACCCGCTAATGGTGTAAGCATTCCAAATCAGGATGTTTCTGTACTTCCTTGTCAGCGACGCACCTCGTACATAAGCAGATTGGCGAGTAAGGCAAGTGCTCTGGCTGGGCGGTACTCTGACAAGTAAAATACACAACAAAAGTCGAGTAGTTGGCCAGCGAGTCAGCAAGGCAAATGAGGCATAATCATCTAGAGGAATATTTTGGGGTCTCACAGGTGTAGAGGCCTATCCGATACCAAGGTACTCCCCCGGATGGCCCTAGAGTCCGCGACTATCACAGTGACATGTGCGAGAGTTGCCGTCTCCAAAGCTCCCGGCATCTGGAGTCGTTTAATCATTGAGGGTGTGCGGGATTTGTCTCGAGGGAGGGCAAAGTTGCTGTCGGAAGTTGTTATGGGTGTGTTGATGGAAAGGCAAATGGACAGATGGACAGATAGACAGATGGCAAAGTTCTTTCAGCAGACTCCAAGCCTCGCAAGGCAAGCCTCTAAGGTACTCGTACGGTCGTACCTTAGCCTAGGCCTAGATCCGAAATCTCTTAGCGTACAATACAAGTCTCGGAGCCCAATAATAGAGTACAGCTCTCCTGCCGAGTCTCGACTGTCTCGCGTCTCGGCACACTCCTTCTGCATGGCGGACCCCTTGCTGATTCGTCTTCTTACCAGCACAAGTCGGTGCGAGTTGCGGATTTTTGTTGGCGGATGAGCGGATCGGGCCAGATGGATCCATGGCCATCGAGTCGTTGAATTGAGGAAAAAAAAGAAGAGAAAAAGAGAAGAGACCATCAAGCTGGCCATTCACCAGTACTTATGCTCAAGATTCCCCTTTGCGAATTCCATGGGTGCGATGGTGTCATCTCTGTTGACCTCCTCCAAATACCGAACATTCTAAGCTTGGCAGAAGCCTTACCGAGCTCGTCACGTGTACATGGAATATTTGGTAGTAACCAGGACTATGAGAAATGCTCTAAAATATTACATGTGGCACATATTTAGGTAGTTTGGTTTTCCCCTAAGGTTGTTGCTGCATTCCTAGTCGTTCATGCTGGGAAGAAGATGCTGATGAGACAAATTACAAGTTTGATTGTCAGAAGGATCTGAAGGATTGGGAGCAAACGCCTGAAGGCTCAGGATTCCCTGAGAGTGGCTATCATGCCAGCAGACATGACCCGTTATCGCCAAATCCGAGCCCGCTGGCGCTCCGTAAAGTAAGCGCTATCTTCACACCTCTTCATGATGCTTGATGTTACATGTACCAGAGAGAGCGTTTGCTACACCTACAATCTGACATGTAGTCTCACCTGCGTCGCTGCGAGTTGCTCCGCAAGTCTAACCTGAACAAGAATGCAAGATACTGCAAAGGTTGGCACCACCAGCACCAGCCGATCCAATGACAAGATTCTTTCCTTATTTTCCTTGCCTCGAATTTGCAACACGGCGCAAGAGATGATAAAGATGATACAAGACACTTCGCCCCATCTCAGTACCACATCACCAAATCGCTAATTCTTAGCCCACCTCATTCTCCAACATGGAGATGACTATACCAAGGCTGTTACCCTGACCCAATAGTTGGAAGTCCGCTGGATTCCGTCACACTGTCATGACTTTCCTTGTGGCGCTGAGTTTCATCATTGCAGCGCTGCCAATAGTCAATTCAAGGTGACGCTTGCTCGTGTCTGATCCATGATCACGCTACGTTGCCACAACTTCGTAGTCGGTTCTGATGAGATTCTCCAAGACTTGGCTTTGTAGGAAGACCGTATCGCCATGTACTCTTTTTCCTTCATCCATGATTAACGCTGATTAACGAACATTGCTGGGAGGCTGGTACCTGACGAGAGCACGGCTCGGTGTCTCAAAAATAAATTGCAGAGAGGCTAAATTTCCCCGCACCCAAATTCTATGCAAACTCCTCATAAAACTCCATCTATCTAGCTATCTAGTGGCCTCGTAGACCTTCTAGGAGTATGAGGAAGATTTTGGCCTTCGCGAGTACCCATAATAGTGGTCAATGGTTGATTGACTGGAGAGTCCTCTCTGCAATTTATATTTGAGACACCGAGCACGGCTGCACGGGAGGCGCCGAGGATAGCCCGGGGCTTCGGCAAAGTTGCCCCGTTTCGACTTCAGTCAGGTAGGAACAAAAACACCGAGGGACTGTGCCAAACTTCCAACATTAATTTCTTTCCAGTTCAGCTCGGAACTCGATGGACACCACCACCGCCCACAGCGGCGATGAGGCCGATAGTCCCATCCCACACCTCCAAGAGGTAGTAGACGAAGTGGACATGGACAGTGCTACAGAAGAAGACCCCTTGACCCTCGACCCTAGTACGTCCTCCACCACTCCTCCGATGTCCCCTCCTTCTCTCCGCTGCAGATATTTTCTAAAATGAGTGCGTGTCATCAGCTCAAGACCCATCCCTCTCCGGCCTCCGCGAAATCTCTTCCCTAGCCTCCTGGTCAGTCTCGACTCACAAACCCTCCTGCGGCGTGGACGCCCTCCGCAACCTCAACCCGAGCCAATTCTGGCAATCGGACGGTCCGCAACCGCATTTGCTCACCGTACATTTTTTCAAGCTGGTCAAGATTGTTAAGATGAGGGTCTATTTGGATTTCTTGCTGGATGAAAGTTATACGCCTACGAAGATGCAATTTTGGGGCGGGACTGGGATGTATGATCTCGTGAGTCGCGATCTCGCTCGTTTTGCTTGGGCACGGAGGATACAGGCTGACCATGAAGGTGGAATAGGTCCAATTCTACGAATGGCGTGGTGAAGAGCCGCGTGGCTGGGTTGATGTTGATCTTGAGGGCGTCGGGGTGGGAGGCAAGGCGGAGCTGAGGGCATTTGTGGTACAGGTCCGCGTGTTGGAGAATCACCAGAATGGAAAGGATACGCATGTGCGTGGCGTGCAGATCTTCGCTCAGGACGACAAGATCAGGAAGTCGAGAGCCGCGGCGGCTGAAGGAGATGGGAAAGCGACAAATGGTGTGGAGGGGAGCGAGGCTGTGGGTTTGGAGGAGCCGGATTGGATGCAAGATGCTGAGATTCGATGAGACAGCCAAGGATGAAGGGTTAAAGACTTCTTGGTGGAATGATGGTCCAGTGAATAATTTCCGTCCGGAAGACACTAAGACGACCTCTGGAATCATCCTTGATAATCAGGAGAGACGCCTCAGATTATATCGAGGGCAAGAAGATCAGGTTGTGATGGGCCCAGAGCGACAGCCAACAAACCTCGCATAGAAGGGCCACTGGCTCTTGGCATCTTGGTGTAAGGTTGTGCTCTATGGACTGCCATACGAGCTTGAGCTTATTCTTTACCCCGACAAGATCTTCGACAGCTCTTGAGCAACATGATCGCCAACCTGCTTCGTGGTCGATTTCCCTCCAATATCGCCCGTGCGCACGTTGGCATCAATCGTTCGCCGGACTGCCTCCTCAATTGCTTTTGCTTCCTCCGGTTGGCTGAAAGAGTATTGAAGCATCATAGCTGTTGATAGAATCATTGCCACGGGGTTGACCTTCTCCTGCCCTGCAATATCAGGAGCCGAGCCTGTCCAGATTTATTAGCAACGATCGCAACTCCTTGTTCGCTTCATATCGCACTGACCGTGTATGGGCTCATAAATCCCGCTAACTTTACTTTTCCCATCAGGAATCCCGTTTAAACTCGCACTGGGCAACAAGCCCAAACTCCCAGGTATCACACTCGCCTCGTCGCTTATAATATCCCCGAACAGATTGCTCGTAACAATGATGCCATTCAGCGCCCTCGGATCCTTCACCATCAACATGGCCGCACTATCAATTAGATGATGCCCCAGCTGCAACTGCGGAAACTCATTCTTCATCACCTCGCTCACAACCTTCCTCCACAGCCGACTCGTCGCCAGCACATTCGCCTTATCCAAACTCCACACCTTCTGCGCCGGCTCCGTCGCCATGGCCAAATGCGCCGCCAACCTCGTCACGCGCTCAATCTCGGCCCGGGAATACGGCTCCGTGTCCCAGGCGTGCCCGTCATTGTTCTCCTCCTCTTTCCGCTCGCCAAAGTAGATGCCACCGGTCAGCTCACGGATTATGGTGAAGTCGACACCGCGGCATATGTGCTCTTTGAGCGGGGAGATGGAGGTGAGGGTGTCGGAGGCGAAGTTGCAGGGGCGCAGGTTGCCGAAGGTGGAGAGCTCTTTGCGGAGCTTCAGGAGGCCTTGTTCGGGGCGGATGGGTCCCGTGCCGTATTTCTGGGCGGTGGAGGCGGGGTTAGCGTTTGGAAGGGAGGGGGTGGGAGAGGGACGGGAGAAGTACGGGGCCGCCGATTGCGCCTAGGAGGACTGCGTCTGCTGACTTGGCGGCGGCTAGGGCTTCGTCGGTAAGGGGGGAGCCGGTGGCGTCGATGGAGGCCTGGGAGCGTTGTTAGCTGGGAGCGATGGGTGGGGATGTTCTGTGAGGGCGACGGACCCCGCCTAGTAGGTGTTCTTGGAAGTCGAATTGGATCTGTGGTCGTTCTTTCTCTACTACGCGAAGGATCTGGATCGCTGGTGTGAGCTGATATCCCTCTTGCCTCGTAGTTAGGCATCTGGGCTAGGCGATGGCACCTTCAATGCTTCTGCTGTGACCTGCAGTGTTTATTGTCAGTTATCGTGTGCTTTTGGTGTCTCTTGGGTACTTTGCTACCTCTGGGCCGCAGTAATCTCCGGCGAAGACAACAATTTTGTAGGGAGCCATTTTGAGAGTAGAGGGATCGAGAGGTTTTTGGAAGTTGGAGGAATGGAAGTTGTGAAGGATCTGGGCGTCTTGGAGGAGCAGATTGTTTGTAGGATTTCGTCCCACGGAACACCGCCGTCATCGGAGCAGCTGGGTAAAATTCGGCATGACCAAGCGTGCCTAAATACCTGAGTATTGGGAGCTCAAGAAGTCAGATGCGCATCGCTCGCAACCATCGGACTCTGATGGTCCTCCGCAATCCGAGTCTCTGCGTCTTTGTAGGCCTTTTGCAGTACGAACAATTACATCGCGTATCATACCCTCTATGTCCAACGCGGCAAGGCGGATATATAGTCTTCTACCTCCACTTCAGCAGCTTTCACTCGGGTCAAATTCTCTGCAACTTGGACGGACGTCCCTTGGAATACTGCAACAGCTCCTTTGCTGATCTCGAAACCTCGCAGAACATTTGAACCTTTTGGGGATACCTTGAGGCTTCGAGTGGTTCTTTCCCTACTTCGGTGTCTACGCCTACCAGATGGGAAGCTATTTAAGGAAATCGATTCCGTGATTTCTTTGATTTGGGGGGTGCTAGAATGGCGATTTTTTATTTTATTTTTTATTTTGTTTTATTAGTTCCTCGAGAATTAAAAAAGTTGGGGTATGTAGGAGCATCTGTAGCATCGGCGCTTGCCACCTTGCTTCCCGGATCCGACATGGAGAACTGGAGTCGTCATGCGTAAATTGATCATCACTCTGCACCTTACAGCATTCAAATTGTCATTTCTTCTGCACATGTCTCTTCTCTAACAAATCATTGTCTCTAGCTGCATCATATCTTGCGCCTATCATGTCGTCATACGCCGCTCCCTCAGCGCCTTCACCTATCACTACTCATCTTCCACCATCTCTCACCTTCCTTTCCAACCCCATCTCCTGCTATTTCAACGCATCTCCTCCTTACAATAACGTCACTCTAGGAGCACTCCTGTTCACCGCGACACTGCAAACACCGCGGTTGTTGCTTTTGCAAAAAGGTACGTACTTTTAGATGATTGTCGCCCCTATCTGTACCAAAATTCAACCGCAGAGGATGTTCCAGGAGCCAAGGGCGCATCTTTACTCTCAGAGCATATCTAAGGCTCGAATTATCGTCTTCAAAACGGACTGCTAACGGCGCAACTATTAATAGCGGGAGGCACGGACCCGCACGCTTTCTCTGACTGCTGGGAAATACCAAGTGGCTCGCCCAGACTTTCTGATCTGACAATGCTCCATGCCTTGGCTCGGATAGTATTTGATCAGACAGGTCTACGGCTTTCAGGTGTGACCACTATGTCTGGTACCGCAGTAGACCCTGCTAGTCTTGAGATTGGAAAAGCGCAAGGGATGAAAATGCTCTTCATGGTCGAAGTTGCTGAACTCGGTCAGATTCAGCTTGAAAATCCTGGGTTGAAAATGGACTTTGGGTTTGAGAACCGGGGACGCGATATCAATTCTATTCCAATTGCTCTGAACTATAACAAATATAGACAGTACACATGGTCGACGGAGGAAGAATTGAAAGAATTCATCAATTCGGGCTTGTACCCTGTTGAGGAGCGGGGCTTGTACCGTATGATGCTGGAAGCCTTTGTTTTTCACAAGCAAAACCTTGCGTACCTCGACTCCTTGAATCAAAACGGCGAACATGGTAGGCCCAGTCATAGGCTCCGCATATGAATCGGCGAGATCTATTAACATCGGCATCTCATCTTCGCCTCCCTGCGGGTGCCATGATGTAGAGAACGCTTCGAAAGTCACTGGATTTCAGAGTCCGAGCATTAGCCTCGATACATCATATCCGTAAGAAGCCGGATACCACCACATTGGCGGACAAAAGAGTTCCGATACCACTTATGATCCAACAGCAATTACACTGGTCAGTAAAAAGAGCTTACCAAGAATATTCGCTTGCTATACCGCTTTCGTCTATGCGGGTCAAACAAATTCAACAACACATTGTTCCAGACGCCCTTCGGAACTGTCCGGAGGCACTCAAGGCAAATGAGTCAGCTTCTACCTGGTGTGTGTGACCCTAAGCCATTTTTTGCAGCACACGATCATCTTAGACCGCTCTAGATTTGAGATGAAGCTCGGTCTTATTTTCGTCGCAAAGAACCCAACCTCAGCAGCCGAGCAAAGTGAGATATACAACCGCGGCAAATTTCATCATTCTCTTATTACATTCACGCTGTCTTAAAGCAAGGATTGAGCGCATTGCCGCGGGTTCCCGCACCTCGGAGATGAGTGTGCATCATTTCCGCCATGACAACTCACTTTCTTGGAGCTGGTAGAGTGACTTCTCAGCAATCAGGTGGCTCAGGACCGAGACAACTAGCGCCGCAGAAACGTCGCTTGATGTTGCCTGCAATATGCCCGCGCTAAGTCAACTGTCATCAATTCAAATCCGAAAATCTTCACCTATCATTTATCTGTTATGAAAATGTGGCTACCCGGCACTGTCGTATAGCCAATTAGCTTCAGGAATGTATTCCCGGTGCCTATTGCCTCGTGGCCGGCCATGCGAGGGCGTCGGAATTCACGCCTCCAAATTAAACCTGGGTTGCATGACTTATTTATCATTCCCAATGTCAACCGATCTACATTATCGATTGCGTCCACCATCATGTTGTATGTATCGCTTTCGAGATGGTTCTGTGTTTTCACATCCCTCGTCGTCCATGTCTATACCTGGGCAGATCCCATGTGGGGCTGCAAATGTGTACGATAGCAGCTTCTTGCGCACACATTGAAAAACAGCTTGGACCTGACTGATACAAGATAGGCTCCTGAGGACGGTTGCTGGCCATCAACATCTCAATGGAATGCATTCAACCGGACCCTCTCTGGAAAGCTTATCGCTGATGTCCCACCCGCTTTGCCTTGCTACCCTGGCCCAGCATACAACGCTGAAGCTTGTGCTGCTATTGACACGGAGCTGACAGAGCAGAGTTTCGTAGCCGATAATCCCACTGCTCTGTGTTACCCTACGGGTTCCTGCCCGCCTATTAATGCAACTGCTGGCTCCTCGTGCACAGTTGCGGACCAGCCGACGGATACCTGTCCCAACGGTAATCTCACATCTGCTGCACCAGTTGGATCATGCTCTATTGGGGACCAACCAAGGTATACTGTCAATGCCACAGAGATTGCAGATGTAGTCGCAGGAATCAATTTCGCACGGAAAAGAAATATAAGGCTCGTAGTACGGAATACGGGGCATGACCTGTTAAGAAGGTGATTTACCTTGCTTCGGCCCTTATCGAAACGCTTTCTGACTCTTCACAGGTCGACTGGCTATGGCAGCTTGCAGGTGTGGATACGGTACTTACGGGTAGGCATCACTTTCCAACAGAATTATCAGACAACCTGCCCCTACTCGCAGTCCACTTGGAAGGGAAGCGCCTTTGTGATTGGAGGTGGCTATACTTGGGAAGATGTCTACAGCGAAGCAGCGAGGAGGAACGTGGTGGTTGTTGGCGGTGGTACACCGGTATGTCGGCCTTCGCTTCTTTCTGCCCGCTTCTATTATGCTTGATGGAATCGGAACCTGACTCACAGACTGTCGGCTGTCTCGGTGGCTGGATGCAAGGTGGAGGACACAGTCCCGCAACCCATGATTTTGGTCTCGGAGCAGACCAGGTGCTTGAAGCTCAAATTGTACTAGCATCCGGAAAATTAGTAACCGCAAATCCCTGCGAGAATTCAGATATCTTCTTTGCAATCCGTGGCGGAGGTCCCAGCAGCTATGGAATTGTGGTCTCGACGGTTATCAAAGCTCATCCTACGAATAAAGTCGCTGCTCAGATATTTGGCTTTGCCCCGCTGACCGCAAATGATTACCCAGCATTCATGGATACTGTGGCCATCGTCCACCAGAATTACCCAAATCTGTCTGACAGCGGCTTCTCCGGCTACGGTTCCTGGTCAATTTATTCACCAACTCCCTTAGTCGGCAACTACTCTACTGGCTTCATCCACACTATTGCTATATTTGGAAAAACGGCTGCGGAGGCAGAAGAGCTTTTCGCCTCAACAGCGGCCCAGCTACAGAAATACAACGCGACCAGTCTATACATGACCACAACATATCTCTCCTTCCCTACTTATGCCGCCTACTACAAAGCGCTCTCTGGCATTGTGACTCCAGTCGGCCAGACTGCCGCCATAGGCTCTCGTTTCCTCGACCGCGAAGCTCTCACAGGCAACGTCACCGCATTGAAACGAATGTTGCAAACCATAGCCGGAACGCCAGAGCAAGCAACGTCCAACAACATTGTGTTCGTCGGCGGCGGCCAAGTTTTCGCAGATGCCCGAGACCCTTACTCAGGCGTCAACCCGGCTTGGCGCAAGACTTACGTGCATAATATAGTCGCCAGAGGCTGGGCGCCAGGTTCATCAAATGCGACTATTCAAGCTGTCTACGATGACATCACGTATAACAAGACGCAGGCTATGAAAGATTTGGCGCCGAGTACGGGGTGCTATATGAATGAAGCTGATCGCTTCGATCCGGACTACTTGCTGGACTTCTATGGAGAGCATAGAAGGAGGTTGTCTGAGATTAAATGGCGGCGTGATCCAAGGAACGTATTTTATTGTCCGACGTGCATTGGTAGTGAACGTTTCACGGTGCAGCCTAGTGGGCAGATATGTTTTTATGAAGAATAAGGTGTTTTTGAGATATTTGGATGTACTCTGTTATTAGTATTCTAGCTTGAGTAATTGGGAAACGTATGCGGCAGAGCGTATCAAGTCCGCTTTCCCTTCATCGTATTGTCAGACGCTAATTCCCTCCATTGTCGCCTACCAAGCTCGGCTATCGTGGCAGGATCGCCTAAGCAGGCGTGACAAGCTGAAAGTCAGCGCTTGGTGTGCTCCGACGACAGGGAGGACTTCCTTCGGTTCCTACCGTAACCACCATCAAACGTTTAGCAGTCTTGATTCGATGGAAAGGTAACGACCCATACTTTTCATCACCGGATGACTCTTTCACCATTGAGGAGAAGGGCTGCGACGACGGCAAGCGAGGAATGGAAATGCTTGCTGGAGGGTGGAGGGTGGAGCGCTGTAGGCGGAGCCATAGTAATCTGACATCGACAAGTGTTCGATTCTAGAGCTTTAGGACACGGCATCATAGGTTGCACTGTCTATCGTTGTCTTTACATCGATAAACAGCAAAGTTGTCTTATAGGTATTGCTGCCTCCGCCGCAGCTTCCTGGGAAACATTTATTCAGAAACCACCTCGTCAAGTCATGAAAACAGAAAGAGCAATGGCCTTGAAATTCCTCGCTTCTGTCTCGCACTCATTAGGAAAGGGGAAAACCCTAACACCCGCATCCTTACCTATTAGATCGCAGTGTTGTCCTTTGCAAACTCCTTTACTCTCCACTCAATCTCCGATCCGCGGACCTACAACACCGTTCAGATTCATGTTCTGCTTTTTCTGCACCCGGCTCCCCTCTTCTCGTCGCTCATCGTCCACATGTGCATCCTCGATCGTCGACTTTCCCGCTCCTAACAGCCGATACCGAAGAGCAGGATCCAGTTATGTCGTCCACCACAGAGCCTCTGGCTCCCCTAGGCACGGCAGCACACCTCCCGCCCGGCGGATTGATCGCAATCGCTTGGTGCAGCGTCGTGTTCACAGGCGCTTTCGGTACGTACTTTTTCCGGGTGGCGACTTCCTGCTGCAGTCTACTCTTCGACTTGCAAAATATTCTTCAGGAGAGAAAGGTCTTGATATCCGTTCGAGCGACCTCGACATTTGACACTTGTTCCTCAAGAAGTGACTCTGATTCCGATACCATTATAGTCATCGCTCGAACCCTGATCCGTCTCCTCAAAGCCGAACACCTAGGGTGGGATGACTATTGGATCTATCTAGCTTATCTTATGCTTTGTGTCAATGCGCTCCTTCAAACAGTCCAAACTCCATATCTCTACCACCTCGTTCGGGCCCATGCGGGATTGGAGGCTCCCGGTAAAGCATTCGTGGAGAATGGCAACGCTTACCTGCGCTATGAATTCCCTATCATTGGCCTCTTCTGGTCAATACTCTGGAGTGTAAGTGCCTATTCCAAACTGAAATCTTTTGTTCAAGTCTTTTTTTGAATCGCAGAACATGTCACCCGAGCATTGAGCGGGTTACAAAACCCAGACGTGTCCTACAAGCTTCGTACTTTGCCTGCGTACTTTGCCTCAACGGAGCCACGTTGATTTTCGAAATGTGCAGGTAAAGGCGAGCTTCTTAGCCTTCTACTGGAAGTTGTTTGATAGGCTGCCGAAGTACAAGAAGTGGTGGATAATGGTCGCGATGTTTACCGCTGTCACGTATGTCGGATGCTGGATTGGGGCTGCAATGACTTGCCATCCGGCCTCTTCATACTTCGAGTTCGGTGTGGAAATCTCATGGGGACCTCCCCAAATGGTTACTGATGAGTTCAACCAGGTCGTTGCTATAAGCCCGTTGATATAAAAGGCTCGACTATCTCTATAGCTTACAGCACTGTACGTAATTTCCACATCTATTTTTCTTCGTTTGGACCGCAAGGTTTAGCCTTGACACATATCTTGAGAATCTTTGCTCCCGAATCATGTTACTCCCTTTCAATGGCCAAAACTGACAGGGAGTGGAATCTCAGACGGTAGACGTACTCACGGATGTCATGAGTGAGTCCATCATTCATTTCCATGGCCGCACTTCTGCCTCGATCACCATAAGTTCCGCAAGAGTCGGCACAATGCTGACCACTAACCGTTCGTCAGTCATTTCTCTCCCGCTGAACCTTTTGTACAACGTTCGTCTTGCACCGAGGCAAAAATTAGGTCTCGCAACCGTCTTTTCCCTTGGTACAATCATCATTTCTGTATCCATCGCCCGTGCCGTACAGATATCGAGAAAGGCGTTCGCGGACGGTGTGCTTTTGGCCCTTTGGGGCATAATTGAGTCTACAGTCTGTGAGTACCGACGTCCCTTTCGAATCGACTGCAATTGGCCGGGACTGCATGCTGGATGATGAGTATGTTTCTGATGCTAATCGAATGACTTCCTTCTGTGCGTCAGCTGTTATTGTAGGATGCCTTCCCCCTTTCAAGTCGCTCTTCAAAAGCCAGGGGTCCTTTCAGAACCGGCGCCAAAGGTCCCTACTGTACGACAATAACATGTCATCGGGGTTGCGTCTTAACGCTATGCGACTTGATAGTGCTGGAACAGATGGCAGTGCTAAGGCTGCACAGAAGGTCAAGTCCGGGCCGATTGATGGGGGACAACACGTATTCCACTCTGGGCGCGGCGGCAGGTTTGACGTTCCATGCGGAGCGATTGGCGTGAGAAGTGACTATGTAAGTCGTATGTGGGTGCTCTGGGGGAGGAGCTGGCTTGACTGATCAAACTTTTTGTAGGAAGTGACGATTTGCAAGAATGAGCCGTGATCTGTTGTTTTGGAGTCTAGAAGCCTGCTTGCGAAGGTGTATTCCACAAATTCGGTAGCTAGAGACATAGATATCCAGATCCGAATCATTCACTACACTTTCTTTGATGTTGGGTTCCAGACTATCGGATGGCTCGGGGTTTGTGCTGATTTTAGTTGGTAAGATTGGCCGTGTTTCGTAGTATGGCTTCAACCAGCGTGTTTGTGGGCCGCTCCCATCTAAGCCCTTTTGAGATCCCAATCAGCAATTTTGCAACTGCTTTTGATGAATGGGATGACGGCAACGATGACAGGGTGGAGACCTGAAGCGATGCTGTAATTCGATGTTTTGCACTCCGATGCGACCATCAACTGAGAGCTTTGTTCATGACTTTGTTGACTACTTCACCACTCGAGCACGGCTATGTAGAAAAGGTAACCTCCGAGGCCGATTTGCCCTGCATTTTTAGTCTCCGGGTCTGAACCCGATGCCTCATTTCTCGCGAGCGCTCCAGGCAGCTCGACTTCTGGGTACTTTGTGGTGGCTACTTCGGTCGAGCGTGTGGTTGGGACTTGGGTTTGTCTACATATAGACGGATGATTAAATGGCTATTTACGCCTTTCTTTGCTTGGGAACCCGTTCCCTTGCTCTACGTCGACGGTCTTTGTCGTGAGGATATTATATCACGACATTTTATACCTGCTTCGTTTTCCGTGTTGGCAACGGTGCATCGAGTAAATGCCCCGTTGTTTCAATCAGCTCAACTGGTTCAAGTGTCAATTAATGGTGCTGTTTGGGGTCTGGCGGTTGATAGGTGGTTTGGGTTTGATCTCTAGACCAACTGGTTCGACTTTTAGGGGATATAATTGGATGAGCGTTTGACTCCTGGACGGAGGTCGGCGGCAAGAGTTCTGGGCGTCAAGAGCTGTGGGGTACATGATGCCCAAAAGGTCGCTTACCTCGACAAAAGCCTCAGATGATGCTTTAGGGGACTCGGGTGCCATTTTCTGGGGGAGAAATGTGTGAGTTCTATGTGAACCTTTTCTCCAAGGCCCAGAATCATAAGTAAGAGCGTTTCCGTTCAAGAGCCCTTCTTGTCCAGGACTCTTGGTGCCAAACTCCGTAGATTAAGACGCTCACTATCAGCTGCCTCACTTACGGAGCTGCGCTAAGTAGATCGCACCAAAGAGGAACAAATCGTTGAGCACGCTAGGAAAGCTCGCATCGAGTTGCTTCCAATGCTCATTCTTGATTGTCTACAAAGCTCCCCTGAAGCCGCAGTGGCGTGAGTGTTTTGGAGAGATGTAAGTTGGAGAAAGGGACCAAGTATGGAGTGTGTTTTGACTCAGAGAGATGCATTGGATCTGACCTTGGCTATTGGATTACTAAAGAGAGAAAGAGGTCAATGCAAGAGGTCTCAACATTCAAGATACTTAAGTCGGTAAGGAGCGGACGACTTTCTTGTCAGATAGGTGCATGGTTACATGAGAATAGAAGCAATTATGTATTGAATTTGAAGGTTGCAGGAGCGAAGACAAACCACTCACAGCGTTCACTGACATGCTCAATGGCCAGATTGTCGTAGTCTGATTGAATACTGGTGAGTAGTTCATGCATCTTTTCATCATTATATTTGTAGGGGGTTGGTGTGGAGCGCATCGCAGAGCGAAACACTGACCATACGCTTGGGATTGAATTATGTAGTGCGCTCTTGTCGGAAACACTTCGCAGCGAGAGATGCAACGGCAAATGGGAAGTGCTTGAATATTGCTTTTCTACAAGCGTTGAGTGTCGTCTGAGACTCGAGACTGAGATGGGCCACATTTTCAATCACGCTGACTCATGTGTAGACATCTTTCAGTGTATATCTGGATCGGCGAGCGGAACGGCAAATCGTCCTTTGAAGGCTTGTTTGCTCGCATGCTCACCATAGACTTCGAGCACGAGAAGAGCAAGTACGGTCTTACTAAGCTTAGATTTTTTTAGGATCTGGTAGCTCCTGCAGTTGAAGTCACGGTTCCCTTCAACGATACGGAAGGAGATGGAGCTCAACATGGAGCCGTAAAAGCGAAGACTTGATGGGACAGTCAGCTCGCAAGTCCAATCCTCTTGAGTTTTCGAGGTAACCCGTCTGCGGTCACAAAATTCTAGCCCGCATATGCCTGCAGGCAAATAAAGCGTAGCATGCCCGCCCAGGCGTTACAGCTTCTTACTTGTTGCAACCCGATTGACGTAGATAAAGTATCCCACTTTCATGTTGGCAGAAGGAAGTGCAAGTCATCAATGAAATCTGTACTATCGCACTGTTATGTATGTTGATGGAAGGAAATGCAAGTCATCCAAAGACCTGTAGTCTGATACTCGCTGGATGTGCGCAAGCATCCAAGTGCATTTCACTCAATCTCTGATTGGTTGCAGGTGAGATATGTTTCACAAGCTTGGTGATTTACATGACAAGTTTGCAGTCTGTGACTGTGGGACATGACTACCTTACGATTGTGAAGGCTCAAGATAGAGAGATGTTCCTATTGCTGATAAGGCATAATCTATCATTCGATAAGGTAATGACGGCTGAGACGGCACAGGCGATGGACGGGATGGAGACGCCCCCTAATGCTCCTGTGATATAGGCTTTGCTAAGGTTAAAGTCTTGTGCGACCAGATAATTCCATCGCCACTCTTTCTCTGTTGTCTCTGTCTCTGTGTCTCTGTGTCTCTGTCTCTTCCAGTTTCGCATCGGAAAGGAGAATTAATGTAATGTTGGAGAAGACACAGCAAGGCATCTTACCAACATGACAGGGCCAAAGGTAGGAGTTTGATCTTCTGAGTTTGGGCCGCGTCATGGTTGTTGCTCGGGTACTGAGTGCGCTAAAGACTCCTTCTACCGAGCCCCCTGTCTCCCTCTAATAAGTCCCTGTCCCATCTGTCCCATGGTAAGCGGGCCACAATGTTGGCCGGGCTTCAAACGCCCACGTTCCAACGGCGCCCATCCTTGACCGCCCAGCGATTGGTGAATGTTTCAGACTTGTTCCAACTGAATATGGCTGGAGGGCTTACTGATGAACGTGATGATCAACCAACCCCTCAATAACAATAATCGTGTTGCGGGATGCCGCAGGATTTGGAGGCTCAGAGCCAAAATTAATTAATTGTATGACCAACGAACAAACACTCTGCTGCGCCCTGCCTCATGATAAATCATTGGATCCCTTCTCTCATATGCACAGCGGCTCTTGAAGAATGTAATACATGAGAACCTCTCGCAAGCATCTCTCCCCAAGGCTTCGCTGCCCGCGTTTCATGACTGTATCATCAATGCTTTCTACATCAAGTAATACACTACGTACAGCCTTCTCAACCACTGTTCTGCGCTTCTTGCCTATTCTTGTCAAATGAATCTATAGACCAAACTATCTGCTGCCTCATTAAACCTATCAGTGCTATACCTAAGATCATTGCTTAATACATCTCGACGCCTGCTCGGCCTTCATGACAGCGATACCACAAGCAGTTGCGCAAGCATTCGAGCTCATTCAATCTCTACAGCGATGGCCATCAAATACCGAGCCGCTGAACAGTCCATTGCCATCGCTCAGATCCCCGCAGAGGATCCCAATGTACCGCCAGACATACTCGCACCTGGAGGGAGTACGGTGCCTACCGTCCTCATGACAGATGCACCCGCTTACCCCACCAAATCATCCCCCTCGCTCACTACCCACTCATCAGCTGCTGCGACGAGCACTCAAAGCTCTTCAACTGCTGCATCAACCCAAACCCCTGCTGCATCTAGCGGTGGAAGTGGACTCAGTCATGGCGATATGGCGGCCATAATTATTCCGATCGCACTTCTGGCCATACTAGTCCCGATCTTCGTCCTATGGTATCTCGACCGTAAGAATAGAGCGGAAGCAGAGAAAAGGTCGCGCCATCGAAGCTCGAAAGAAGCTATGCTTCAGAAGTCTTCGAGTATTCAGAAACCACCGCAGCCAAAGGGTCCCAAACCAGCCCGCCCCAATCGGACGCCCACGAGGAGCGAAGTAGATCCCACAGTACCAGAGAGGCGCAACTCTCTTGGCTTATTCAACTTTGAGCTGTCACCTCCATCAACGCCAGGCATGGGATGGATGACGCCCAACCCGAGGTTTAGCGTTGCGAGAGCGCTGCAGATGCGCCGTTCTCAGCCATCCATCGTTCAATCTCAGCCTCGTAGCTCGCGCGGAGAGTATGATCGCCCTCAGACCGGAGACTCCGGGCGCCGTCAGACAGGGACCAGTATATTCGACCCACCACCGCCATACGTGATTGATGCTGCGCTGCCGAAACCGACATCGCATTTCGCTCCCTTGGAACGAATAGGAACGCTGCAACAGGCAGATCGTCCCCATGGACCCATCATGCAGCCGGCAATGGCCCCGATGCTGCCTGCTATCACCACCACCAACGGCGCTCTTGATGTTCATCAACCGAGGTCTACACCCAGCCATACACCCCGCGCATCGAGTGAGATCCTGCAGCTACCCGATGCCTATGGTCGTGCCTACACGCGGTCACCCTCGCCCACTCTGTCTATGCATAATGGCTCCAATCTCAGTTATCCATTCTCTCACACAGCGCCTGAGAGGATCTCAGATATTTCTGGAATATCAGACGAGCCGGAGCCATGGAGGAGGATGAGGGAGTCTAATGGATCGTCGATTATCTCACCTATTGACAGCGATGAGAGCTCCACGATACATCCTCATCAGGTTCTTTGAATTTGCAGCACGGCGGAAATTTCTAATCTTTCAAGATATCCATTGCAGCGATTGAGCGTGTATTATACTGTCACTATAATAGTTAAAGAAATGAAATAATCAAACCCGACGCACTGCTCCAAACCCTTTGTTTTGCTTCTTATGCTTCCCACATAACTTTTCATTGGACAACGGCAAGCCAATAGCGTGAGGTTATTCGTATTACATAAGCCAATTGTCGACGGATGACGAGCGATTTCCTACTCTCGCAACCAACTGTGCAGGCCATCATTCAAGCTCTGATCTCTCGATCTGGGAAAAAACGATCTAGAGTATACTGCTAGCAGTCCACGAAACAGACCGATCAAGCATACAGGAAGGAGTCTTGCAGCAAGGAATCTGGTGGACATTCAACTATATCACGTATTGGCGATTGGCTATGGACCGAGTGAAGAACGTGGCTAAGGGAGGTTGGCATCCGGGTTCAGTGCGGTCGGAACATAAGCATATCAATCAAGTGGTTTGCTGCTCACGACTCTGCTTTGGAATTCAGAAACCCTGACAAGAGATGAACAGGCAGGATGGGTAGGCCACGGCAAAGAATCGAACAGCTCCCTGAAAGCAACAGACCATAGCTCACGCCCTCTCGCATCCCTTAAAGATCCTGACAGCTTCGGCCCGCCTCCCAAGAATGTCAATTTCCATGGTGAGGCAGCAGCCGGCAACACTGGCACGATTGACCGAAGAGGGATGGGAGCAGCATTGTCTGCAGAAGAGGTTCGAGCGCGGGAGGCAGAAGAGCAGGCGGCTGCGCAGGCAAGCCAAAAACCCGCCCCGCCGCCCATCCCCTATCGAGCCAACACGACAGGCTTGTCTACCACAGGTCTACCGAAGCCTCCGGTCCGGCGACTTGAGACTGGGGACTCATCCGCTACAGCCAGTCCGACTGCAAAGCCAAAACCGTCGCAGCCTCCACGACTACCACCAAGACAGAACTCACATCCTACAGCAAATGCGCCTTCGCCTCCGCCAGACTACACCTCCGCTACGCAACAGCAACCTTCTAAAGATCCATATCTCAAACAAGGAGCCTTAGGACGGCTCGGGAAAGCTGGTGTCTCTGTCCCTGGTTTTGGTATAGGCGGGGGGCAGGGAAGCTCGCAAGCCTCGAATCCATGGCGTAATGAATCTGGCTCGAATACACCCTCCACGTCGAGCCCAACCACGACTCAAAGCCCGTCAATAAGCGGCCTTCAATCCCGCTTCGGAGCAATGACCACCTCTCCTACATCATCTTCGCCTACCGCAGCGCCGGCGCCATCCCAAGGCACTTCCTTCGCCCAGAAACAAGCCGCCCTCCACACCGCCGCCCAATTTCGAAATGATCCCTCCTCAATCACTCTCTCCGACGCACGTAATTCCGCTGCTACAGCCAACAATTTTCGCGAACGACACGGCGAGCAGGTGGCTACGGGCTGGAAAGGCGCGAATTCGTTGAATAAGAAATACGACGTCGCGAATCGAGTGAACGGGATCGCAGGCCAAAATGAGAGTGCATCACCAGCAAGAGAGGACGGGCCGATCACGATGCAGGACAACACTAACACTGCGAGTCCGGCTGGTGGGGAAAGCATGCCAGCGTCTCCGTGGGCGAATGAGCCGAGCCAGAGTGCTTTCCGGAAGCCGCCTCCACCTCCACCCGCGAAGAGGATAGGCACAGGAAACAGTGGGGCGCCACCGCCCGTGCCGATGGGAAGTAAGCCTAGGACATGAACTCATGGGGTGCGGGAGTCATTGCGAACGATAGACATGAATTATATACCCTAGTTGACATCTGTAACACGAGCAAGGTGCCCATCCGTGAACCAACCTCATCTCTTTCAATCCATCTTACATGCGGAAGAACCTTTCATATATATACACACACACACACCGCCCACACCGACGCTTTGCACCCCCCACCTCCCCCCACCTCCCCTTCCTCCTCAACACCCAATTCGCCCACCCCCCCCTTCCCCTCCTCATCTCATTGATCCTCCTCACCTCCTCCTCCCCCATCGGCCCCGGCGCCCTCGGCGCCCCTTCTTCCCGCCCGCGCTCATATCGATATCGGTGCCCGTGCGCTTGCGCTGAGCAGCCGCCGCCGGTCGAGTCGCGAGGAGGGCAGAAGCAGGTGTGGATTTGGAGGGAGACGATGCGGGATGCGGAGGCGGCTGAGAGGGTTAAGAGAAGGGTGCGTTTTGAGGTGGGCGATTGTCTGGAGGAGGGGAGGTAGAGGGGCGTTTTTGGGGGGTGGGTTGGGAGGAGATGGGATGGTTTGTGGTG
>JAEUBB010000024.1:0-14954 GCA_018257885.1 Parmelia sp. 050094
CCTCCCACCACCAGCACCTCCCCCTTCACCTACCCCACCTACCACACCTCCTACCCCCCCTTCTTCACCCTCCAACCCAACCAGCAGACCCTCCTCGCCCAACTCCGCAAATGGTCCCGCCTCATCCAACGCTACTGCCGCCACCACTCTACCTACAAGCTCTCCCTCCCCGCCGCCCTCGACACCCCCCTCTTCAAGAACGCCGAGCTGCGGAAGCGGCTCAGCCTGCCCGACGCCCTGCAGGTGGTGGACTGGATGACGAGGGATGAGGGCGGGCGGCGGGCCGAGTGGGTGGAGGGCGGGGTGGAGGCCAAGGGGGGTACGGTGTGGGTGTATTGGAAGAGGCCCGAGGAGTGGGCCGATGTGATTGCGGGGTGGGTGGAGGAGGCGGGGCGGAAGAACACGGTGCTTACGCTCTACGAGCTGATGAATGGGGAGATGACGGTTGGGCAGGGTAGGGTGGCAGCTGGCGATCAGAGGATGAGGGCGAGTGGCTGACGGGATGCTAGGGTTCCATGGCATGGACGCCGAGCTGTTCCACCGATCTCTGGCCGTGCTGGTCAAGCGGGGCAAGGCACAGGTGTTTGGGAGTGAGGATCAACAGGGAGTCAAGTTTTTCTGAACAATGACTGCATCGAGTACTGCTCTTGCAGACTACACGAGGACATCACCAAAGGGTTTCGCAAGGAAACAGGTCCGACATCCAGACTTGCAGATTCGCCCTGCATTTCTCTCGACACGTGAAGAGAAGAGGGCGTGTCCTGTCACAAAAGCTCCGCTCAAGTACAAATACACCCCATGCGCTCAAATCGTACAATTAATGTCCTTATCAGTCAAAGGATAAGATTCGCGCCACTGGTACTTTTGCGACAGTGCAATGTCCACAAGCCAATTGTGGCGGACAACGAGAGGCTTCCTGCCTAATCCTTCGATCATCTGCCGGAATTTGGGCCACAGTTTTGCGTCTTCCGGGGTGGTATCACTGATGAGATACACGTATCCGCGCGACCCCGGCTCGGACCCATCAGTCTCCTCATCCAGACCTGCTCGCAGCGTTGCGGTAGATCCAGCACGAGCACGATACAGGAGGCACTTGCTACCATTGACCTCCACAATAGATCTATACGATTCAAAGCCACCGTGGATATTTTCCGTGCAGTAAATTGAGTACCCTTGAAGGAGCTGGCCTTTGTTACTCTTTGCTCGAGCGAGGCAATCATGGAGCTTGAACCCCAGTTGCTTTTCGCCCTCGGTGTCTTGCAGCAGGTAGTCTTCTGGGTCGAGTCGTTTATTCTGTGAGAGGCAATCATTCACGAAATCTGTAGATAGAATAATGGGACCATGTGCCAGCGCGCAGAGGAACTTCTGAGTGCGGAGTATATGAGGGGAAGCAAGATGAGTGCAACTGGCGACATCATGGACGATCAGTATTCCCAATTCTCGAAGTCGTGCCTGAGTCGTGTCAGCATGCTCATAACTATTGAACTACCCATGGCCCTTACACGCTCTTCGCCTTCCTTTTTGTTCGCGCCTACCCATCCCTTATATCCAGAGAGCGCCAAACGCATCGATGGAGGAGCAAGACCCTTTGACTTCTTAGCTCTCTTCGATGCCCTCGTTTCTTCATCTGCTCCTGTATCGGAGTCCTCATCTTTTGATACCGATCGCTTCCTATTGACCTCAGGCACCATGTCTTCGCTTGACTTGCGACCTCCATGGGTAACCCCACCAACTCTCTTTATCTCTTTTTGAAAAAGTGCGATGTCAGGAGCAAGATTATGCAACTTTGCAACGGCCTTGTCCTTTGCGCTGCGACTACCTGTGGTAGAGGGTGTCTCGTTTTCTTTGTCCTGACCCACGGATCGTGAAGGGGCCGGTGTTCGGACCGCGTTGCCCTCTGTGTGTCTTCTGTTCTCTTTCGAAGCTTTGGGAGTGGGGCCATCAGATTGTAGGGCACGGAAAGGCACGTCTTGACTTCCCGCAGAACGCGATGGATGGGTTTTCATTGCATTCGTGCCCTTTGAAGATGTAGTGTTATGAGATTTCACAGATATTGGCCTCAGCACTTCATCACCATCAACAGTGGGATCATAGTCCGACCCCTCAGGAAAGAACACTTTCTCGACTGCTTGTTTGTCAATTGGCGTTTGCCCAACGACTTCGCCTAGATTAGTCCGCATTGGAAAGTGGTTGTAGCGCGGATCCGAAACGGTCTGTATCTGCCATTTGGCATAGCTCTCTTCAAGCCAGAGGTGATTTATCATGTTAATGTTCCACTCCTTCGCCGCGTCGCACTTCTCACTGACCATATGAGCAGTAATGAGATGGGTGTTGTCCTCCTTCATTGTCTTGGTAAATTCTCCCCCTGACACTTTGGCAAGATTTTCCAAGTAGACGCGAGCCTCACCATTGTAGTTGGAAAGACTGATGCGAAAGGTGCTGAAGCCAGGAAGACCCTGGCGAGCAATCGGATAGTGTAACAGCCGTCTCAGAGGCGAAGTCCATGCATTGTGGGTGATGAGGTGGTAGAGCCAAGCCAGGTTTCCGACGTCCTTCCCAGCCCGGGAGGCTATCCGGTAGTCAAGCGACTCTCGGTAATGACAAATGAAGATGTCGGCTTTGTATACGCTGCCAGTCACCATTCCTCCACCGTTTAAGATGAGGTCTTCGATAGTAGCCAAAAGATGATTCCCCAATTCGAGATCCCGAGAGAGCATGACCTTTTTACCCTCGAAAACGGTGAGTTGGCGGCGGTTTGCGCTGGGTGAGCTGGAAGGGGTGGGTAGCCGATCAGGTCTAGGCGACGATGCACCAAGCATGTCATGTCGTCCAGCCTCGGGTATACGATCTTCAGGGCGTTTGCGCAGAATTTCCGGGTCCGGCAGGCAATAAGGCGCCTCATCGATTCGTCTGCCTAGTCTGAGGCAGTCATCGAACCTAGCATCTGTCAGAAATCATGATCATGACAGATTGTTGACAAAGAGTTTGTTACCAGTGCGGTAAAACGTATTTGCACTTGACGTCCCTGCTGATAGCCGTTCTGCACTTGTCCGACTCCATGGTCAGGGCTACAATATGGGTAACCATCTTTGATACTGGACTGGAGTACAGTCCACCCATGGCGAGGACGCCTCCAATGATTGCATCTGAATCTCCGCTTGGCAGATCGGCACAACAAACGACCAGACCGGAGAAGAATAGCCGAGGATCCGGACTGTACTGTCGTGGATTCGCGAGCCTGCCTTTGGCGATTGAAGCCTTCACCCAATCTGGTTTAACCACAGACTTCAGAGCGTCGCTAGCTGCTTCATAATCAGGGAAATCCGTCGTGCTTGATATGATGTGTGTAATGTCTTGCAAAGGAATCCGATTGGCCGTTGCTGTACTTATTATCTCTTCTGCCCCATTCTCTTCCAGTGATTTGGCAAGCTGAAGATTGCATCAGTACCAGCCTTTGATTGCATGTGCTGAGGTACGTACATCGCGTGCGCTGTCTCCTTGGAGATCGTCGGTTCGCACAATGTAGAATTGCACTTGTGCAAACAAGGCCTTGCTTTCTGCGCCGTCCAGAGCCATGGCGGCCATCTCTGACGGCTTCCGAGATTGGCTATGAGTGTAAAGTGGGCTGCTGTTATGTGAAAGATCTGGCGAGCGCCTCAGAGGTGGGAACAAAAAGTGTTGACGGGAGTCGCGTCGGTGGTGTCGGCAAAACCACTTATCGATTGACACGTTCAAAGTCAAAGTCACGTGACACCGCCTCGGGCTTGGTTCGGCAAATTGAGACAAACATTTGGAATTGATGCTGCCACCACTGCGACAGCGGTCCAGACATTGTCCAGACATTGTCACCGCCTTCTCGTTTGCAGTGTCAATATGCGAACTCCGAGTTCATGCGAGAAGGAGTACTCAATCCTTCCACCTTCCACATCATGGCTTCCAAATCATGGCTTGACTTGACCTGAGTCTCTGTCTTATCGTTGGTGCTGATTGATTGATGCATCAGCACTTGAGCATTGCAAGGGGCTACTAATCATTTCCATTATTGTATATATCTTCCACACTTCCCCCATCCCATTTTTGCTTTCTCCTTGTTCACCAACATCGCTCTTTCCCAGGTGTACATAACCTTCACCCCTCACAATGTCTCCTTCAACTTTCAGAGTGCAAGAGCACACCATCCCGTGCCAATACATTCGAGAGTATCCTGGAGCAACATTAGAAAACCAAGAAGATGATCTTTTCCTTCATGTCAAGCAGTATACTCCCTCGGATCAGTCTCACAGCCAGCCCAGTGCCATCACCATCATTGGTGCTCATGCCAATGGCTTTCCCAAGGAGCTGTACGAGCCGCTGTGGGACGACTTATTCCGAGCTTTGAAGAAGCAAGGACTGGCCATTCGAGGCATTTGGATTGCGGATGTTGCTCAGCAAGGTATGAGTGGGGTTCTCAACGAAGACAAGCTTGGTAGTGATCCTTCGTGGAATGATCATCCTCGGGACTTGCTGTGCATGGTAAACCACTTCCGCAAAGAAATGTCTCGTCCTTTGGTGGGCGTAGGCCACAGTATGGGTGGGAATCACTTAGTCAATCTAGCATACATGCACCCACGACTCCTGACCTCGCTTGTTCTCATTGATCCAGTCATCCAGAATGGTTTTTCTGTAGCTGCGGACGGATCCCGTCATTCGCACCCTCAAGCATCAACGTTCCGCCGCGATAATTGGCCTTCTCGTGCGGAAGCCGTATTGTCGGTCAAGAAAAGCAAATTCTATCAATCATGGGACCCTAGGGTTTTAGACCTTTGGATCAGATATGGATTGCGAACCCTGCCAACCGCTATTTACCCAACGGAAAGTAATGGTTTCGATCACTCAGGGCACGATGACGGCCCCGTAACATTGACTACTACTAAGCATCAAGAGGTCTTTACCTTCTTACGCCCGAATTTTGACTGCGTGGATGCAAATGGCAGGCGGATCGTCAATCGTCGCACGCATCCTGATCTGGATTGGAGAGCCGGAGACACCCACCCTTTCTATCGACCTGAAACAGCTGCAGTTTTCAATGACCTCCCGCGTCTAAGGCCTAGCACTCTGTACATTTTTGGCGGACAGTCTGATTTATCCACACCTGACTTGCGGAAGCAGAAGATGGAGCGCACGGGTACCGGCGTGGGGGGTAGCGGTGGTGCTGAAGCGGACAGAGTCAAACAAGTGGTGTTCGAAGACGTGGGACATCTAGTACCCATGGAAGCCGCCACAAGATGTGCTACTACCGCCGGAGAATGGCTGACGAGCGAATTGAAGAGCTGGGAAGACGAGGAAGCAGAGTTCAAGCAGGAGTGGGACGCAAAGGAGAGAAGAGCAAAGTTCACCATTAGTGAAGAATGGAAAAAGAACATTGGCGGTGATCCGAGGAGAAAGCCGGAGAAGCTCTGAAGAGTCCTCTCCGTGAATACGAAAACGATCATGCATAAGCCCAAGCTTTATGAATCACCAGACAGAAAATATCAGCAAAGTGGCCTTCTTAAGAGTTCTCGTTTGTCAATTTTTGCCCACTGGTGGATATCAGCGAAGCTGAATCGGCTGTCTACCTCTCGGCACATGTGATGCAGCCCTTTTATCCTGGATAACCTCACAAAGCCCGTTTAAGTACAAGTCAATCTTGAGATCCCTTTTAGAACTGAACCCAGACGACTGTATCGCCTGACTCCGCACACTTCAGAGGCGCTAATGGAAGGAAGCGCTTCGAATCACGATAGTCTATGTCTATTCGCTACAATTTAAGGTTGTCAAATTTTCTTTTTCGAAGGATCATATCGAGCATCACCACTTGCGCTCTCGATCAGAACAACTTCTGGCAGAGACCAAAACCTTGGCCACGACAAGTCGTATTCGTCCTGTCGTCCGTTCAAGCAATGTCTCAGCCAAATACCCCAGGTCAGGTAGAAGTAAGCACCTGTGCCGGTCATAAGGTGCCTACACTCATGCGTCAACAAATGTTCCTACTCAGCAAGTCGGCGCTGGTGCGTACCACCAACCATGGCCCTCTAATAGAATTCCCCATGGCAATCCAATCTCCCTTCTCCACACCCTCAGCTTCGAGCAATACACATTGTCCAAACCCCATATGAGAAAACCCCCAAGGAATGACGTAAGACCAAACCCAATCATAACCCACATCCTCCCCAGGATCTTTCTATCCCTCCTGTCTTCCCCTTGACTGACTAATTTCTCATCGGCTGTCATGCTCCTCTTGTGCAACAACTTGTACTCGCTCTCATTCTGCTTCAACCTAGGCCGCAAGTTCATTTCCATCACGTACATGCTGCGTCCAAGGACGATGGCTGTAAGTAATGCGTAAGCATTCTGATGAAAAGCAGGATCTTGAAGGTAGTGATAATAGAGTGTGATGAAGATGGCGAGCGAGAGGAGGCAGAGCGCCAAGTAGAGGGAGAAGAGGCGGGAGCGCGAGTATGAGAAGGTGGCATAGCACATGAGGCAGGTGGTGTATATCATGGACAGTTCATCGACGAGCTGCATAGGATATTTGAGCGTTGCGTGGAAGAGGAAGCTGCCGGTTCCGACGAGCAAGTAGCCAAAGAAGCTGACGAGAAAGATGGTATCATGACCGTATTTGCGGCAGGATTGGATACCGAGATAGGCAAAGTAGACAAAGAGGAGATTGGTGAGGGTATTCACTATCTCGGCGGCGTATTCCGTCGCGTAGTAGTCCTTACGGAGCTGTCAGTGGTGTCAATGGAATTGTTTTGCTGGGGGGTTTTGCGGACTTCTTCGCACCAGTTGATGGTGGAGGTGACTGGATCCCAGTAGCCACCGGCTGAGTTAGCATATGCGATTGATGGGAGCCAGGAAGGCATCTTGAAGACCTGAGCTGCTGACAGGATTGCAGTGTGAAGGTTGGCAGCTGACAATGACAAAGCTGCCATTGCCAAAACATCGAATCCGGGATTCCACGCTAGAGTAAGGGTCTACCCGGCGCTTGCCGATAGGCTCGATCTGCGTCCAGGGATCGGAAATTTAGCTGAACTCTATATTCTTCCTACACACACTTATACACTTATACAGCCTTAATGACACCACTAAAATCTCGATTTCTTCAACGTCTTTGACCCCTTCAACTTATCAGATTCGACTCAGCAGCTATCCGTTCTCTAATATGTCAATCCCCAATGAAGCTCTACAGAAGGTTTACAATATCCTCGTACCATTTCCCATTGACCCCGCTGACGAGGATACAGCTTGCTCAAGAAATCGAATCCCAAGCTCTCTCAGCCCAACGAGAAATCAACATTGTCAAGACGGCCGTAGCAGCCAAGCAAAGAGACATCCGCATGCTCGAGCTCACGTCCACCGAGGTCAGGCAACTCTCAAAGGACACAAAAGTCTATCAAGGCGTGGGAAAGATGTGAGACGTTCTTGAGTCTCTCCACTCTAGTGATTCCATACTTATTTTTCGCTCGCTTTCAGGTTCGTATTCAGTCCTACGTCGGACGTGGAAGAGCGGCTATCTTCGGAAATTGCGGAGCTCAAGACGGACATTTCGAACCTGAACAAGAAGCTGCACTATCTGGAGACTACGCACAAGAATAGCCGCGAGCACATTGAGAAGATGATCCGGTCGGGAGGCAGATGATGGATTCGCCCGCCGCAGTCCGGATCTCAATATGGAGGAGGAACGCCTTAGGTCTGCGGTTATGCCTCGATCAACGGCCTTGCAAAGACGCCTTGACATCCAATCATACCACTTGTCTACATCAATGCACGCGATTTGGATCCATGCGAATGTTATCACCAAGTTACACACACGTGTAGCGACTGCAATCTTGGACCTTCAAGACAATTTCAGATGCTGTGGTTTGCTACCTTACTTACAGGACTCTACCAAGCCTCCAAGGTGCGGGCTGCTATGACGTTTCACTCTTCATCCTCACGACCCTCAAAACGGGTATCAGGTGCGAAAATAATTACCATCAATCGCTACGCATCATGCTTGTCCTCGCTACGACATGCACTCCTCTAAGAAGCCGCTGGCCTCTCCCTCAAGGCCGCCTATTTCCGAGCGCCGTGCGTCTTGCGGCTTGTAGACCAGTATGCATTCCTCACGTCACACCTTACTTACTTTTTTATAGTCCCTTCCCTACCAACCTCTCTCACCGGCATTCTCAACTACCTCAGCGTCTCTGCTATTGCCTTTCGGCAAATGGTTGGGTTCTACTGGTAGCGGAGGCTCCTCGGGCGAGGGCAATCGCAACTGCACCAACACAACTGGCGACGGCAACCGGAATTGTACCAATTGTAGAGACTGCTACAACTGTCGCAATTGCACCAACTGTACTAATTGCATGTATGTCTTTTCGAAGCACATTTCCTCTTTTGAACCCTGAGGCATGTTAAGGAGCATGCACTCCGAGACAGTTTCAATACTCGCTATAAACCCTTGGATCCCCTCCAAGAAGCAAGACTGACGCCAGAATTATAATCCAGCGACTGTAGAAATTGTACCAACTGCACCGATTGCGTTGACTGCCGCAACTGTACTGGTGGAAACGGATTGAGAAATGCGAGAAACTCGACGCCGTGAGGTGAAGAATGGCCAGACACAGCTTCGTAGTGAATGCTGAAATGCGCAGGCAATAGGCAGAAGATGTTGACGGGTGCATGCAAAGCATGATTTGTTGTCATGCTGGATGGGTGGCCATGAAGACCATTTTCCTTGATTTCTTTTGACCCACACAGTTTGGATGTCATTGGCAGAAGATGGAATCCGTTCGCTTGTTAAGTAAATTCCTGTGACCATGGAAATTTGGGTAGTAATGGCATGTCCAATGTGTCAGCTTTCCCCGGAAAGCCCAAAGTAGGCAAAACGTGGGGTCACTAGCGCGTGAACCGCTTGGTTGGTGATCACGAGATCAAACCCCGCTCCAAGTTGTATGCCTCAACTGCCCTGTCTCCTGTCTCGTACCTGATCGTCTTCTCTCATCCATCAATTAGCTTCACAATCCCCAAGACTGCAATCCAATCTCATCCATCATCCATCAAACAAACATTTGACCTTTGCTCCCTTACTCCATCCCATCCAACCAGCATGTCAGTTGATGCTGCACCTTCAGACCTCACCAAGGTCGACTCGGCCATCTCTGGCTTGTCATCATCTCCTCCCGACGACAAGGCACCCGTAAAGGGACATCGGAGGGCGAGCTCGAGTGCAGCAGGAGTGTACAACATTGCTGACTTAGGTAAGTCATGCAGAGGATGCTGTTCTTACCCCGGTACCGCAGACGGTGAGGCTGACAAATAGATAGAAAAGGAAGGCAAGGAATTGCAAATAGCAAAGGAGACGCAGAAGCTGAACTGGTAAGCCACGTCAACTCTTATCGAAGACCTAGCTTCGCTAGTCCCTCGCCGTTATTGCTTCGCTGTTGCTGTCATTACGTGGGCTGTACGGAGAGGTGCTAAACATTCCATTCAGGAAGCTCAACACGTCGCCAGCTACGCTGGACGACAAAGAGGCTCTGAAGAAGTTCCTCACCGAACCTCCGATCAAGAAGATCGATCTCCACTTCCCATTGGGACTCGAGGTCACTGCGCGGAACCTGAAAGGCGTGACCATCAAGGATGCATTAGATGCAATTCACAAGCAATTCAAGAAGAAGGTATGATTCTGCTGCTCTTCTGTATCAATCACAATCGATAGAGCCTCGACGCTAATGATCTTGACCGCGCAGGCTGATGACGAGCTGGAACTTCCTGTCCTCGCGGGCTTCGAATGGGACAAGGAAGAATCGTGGACAAGGTTGATTGTTCATCAGAAGAAGGAAGGCCAGGCATCCAATGTTGGCAAGAAGAAGGGCAAGAAAGGAAAGGAAGAGGACGAGTAGAGCGTCGTGCACCGATTGTGCCTACTGGGTCCGCTTAGAGCTATGCCTCTGGGTGCAGTCTATGAGACGCAAAGATATGTAAGGGTGGGAACTGTATCATCAGCTGAGTTGCAGCAGAAAAGTAGCACAGAGACGGTGGCGAATGTATCCAGGTGTTCAGATACTTTAGCTGCATCAATGACATGTCTCTGTTCAGCTTGGCTCTCTTTGAAACACACAAGCCAGGATGGAGTGTAGCAAGAGTAACAGAACGAACCTTGGAACACTGATGTTCTACTGAGAGAAGGAACAGGAGGAAAATTACTTTGTGGGAAATCCCACAATTCCAGCTACACTAAGCGCGGCTGCAGCCCTATCAAAGAAATCAATATCCACTTTCTCCTTTCAGCGGCGATAGCGATGAATTGGTCTCGTTCGTGCCCTCTCTGAGAATTTGCAGCAAGGCCGTAATCACCATGGAAAAGCGGGCCTCCATTCGCCCCGGATTGCCCTCCCCCAACCCCACAATATCCTACTGGCAAGATCCGCCCTCTCATCTCTCCAATCACAGAACCACGCCGCATCTCCCCCAAACCGTAAACACCATCATCATCGGCTCCGGCATCACCGGTGCCACACTCGCTTACAGAATCCTCAACCAGCCCGCGCCGCCCTCGGTCCTCGTTCTCGAAGCACGCACCGCATGCTCGGGTGCGACGGGACGAAATGGCGGGCACACCAAGTGCGTCGCCTATCGGGAAATCTTGGACAACATCCGAGATCTCGGGGAGGAGGAAGCGGCCAAGGTAGCGAGGTTCGGGTACAGGTGCATGAGGAACGTGCATGCTTTTGCGAGGGAGCACGGCATCGAGTGTGATAGTTGGCAGGGCGATACGGTCGATGTGATCTATGATCAGGGCCAGTGGGACAAGGCGCAAAGGGCCGTGGCGGTGCTCAAGAGGGTACTTGGAAGCGAGGACCCGGTCGCGCGCTATAAATTCTGGGACGCCGAGGACGCAGAGAAGAAGTTCCTAGCGCAGGGCTCTCTGGGCGCGGTCTCGTATGAGGCTGGAAGTCTGAGTGCATATAAGTTTGTCATCGGTGTCTTGGCTTTGGCCTTGGAGAAAGGCCTGAACTTGCAGACTGGGACGCCTGCAGTCAAGATCGGGAAGCGCGAGAGCGGCCACCGAGGATGGATTGTGGAAACACCACGCGGGGCCGTTGAAGCGGAGAAGGTGGTTCTAGCGACGAATGGATACACAGCACATCTGTATCCGCCACTCCAAGGAGTGATTGTGCCGCTGCGAGGGCACATGACGGCTCAACGACCCGGATCAGGCCTGCCGGGAGACGGTCTGGCGACGACGTATTCCTTCATCTATGACGATGGGTATGAATACATGATACCTCGTCCACAAGGCTCAACATTTGCAGGCGACATTATGATTGGCGGCGGCGCCACCAAAGGGCCAGACGAGGGCATTCTTGAGTTTGGAACCACAGATGACACTACAACAGATGCTGTCATACTCGAATATGTCGAAAACAGCGCAGCAGAGCGATTTGGCTCCAACTGGGGAAAGGACCATCCGGAAGGTCGTCTACGTAGAGCCTGGACAGGAATAATGGGATACTCTTCAGACGGATTCCCCCTCATTGGACAGATGCCCGATGAAGAGGATTTGTATGTCGCTGCATCTTTTCAAGGATCAGGAATGGTGCTGTGCTTTGACTCCGCAAAAGCACTGTTTGATATCATGAGGCATAACGATGAAGCGCTGGATCAATTTCCAAAAGCGTTTCGTATCACACGTGAGAGGATGAAGCGCAAATTTCGAGGGAGACTTCACGCGAAGGTTCCCCCAATGGATCTTGAAATGAAGAGCCAACGATGCATCTAGCAATCTAAAACTGTGACATGTCATCCTATCTGAGACTCGGGCTTTCCATTGGGACACAAGGCGTTGGCCAAAAGGCACACGATTTGAATCATCTTGGAAATGGCCAGATACCTTTTGGGGCTTTCCATACTAAGGCTTTGGAAAAGAGGATATCCGTCTTGGTGGAATTACAAAACTTGATGGACATCAACGCGTGACTCCAATCCACGCTACTCCAAATGTGAGACACATGTCCGTGTGAAAAGGTGCTCGAGATTTTCTGGCGACGGGTACCGGCAGACCGTAGCAGCGCCAATTTTAGGTCGTGCAGAAAATGTGTGGCATGACCAGTCGATTGGGACGCCTCGGACTCGAACCACACCGAGGCCAATCAGGTCGTGCTCAACCCTGCTCTCATGAACAGCAGCTGACGAGGCTGGTCAAAGAGCATTCAGAGAACTGAGGAGGCACTCTGTCGAAGAAAAATGGCATTTTGACGAGACTGGTGCCAGAAATTCAGCGACCATCCGGCATGGTGTACTGAAATGAGTCGTCAGAACCCGGTATCGATTCCCCGTACGCAAGCATTGACCATGTGTGACAACGCGGTATTAAGAGGTTGAGTCAGACCCCTAGCCGCCAGTAACCCGCATGTCGAGTCCATCACCGCAAGGCTGGCACGGATGCAGCAGGACTGCGGCCATTTTCTGATCAACGCAAGGATGGTTAAGCCTAGACGCCCTTTATCAGCTCGTTTGATTTTAGTTGGATCAGCTTCCCCATAGGATAGACCCTTTATCACTCACGCAGCGCCTCCACCTCAATCTTCCGAATGCAATTTGATGACGATGAAACCGATCCCTCCCCACCAACTCTTCTTGAACTGCTCTTTTTACTTCCTCGAAGCCGGCGATTTATACCACATTTTGAAACCTTTGTTTCTGATTTGTCCGCACGCAAAAGAGGGCTGTACGGAGAGTCCTTTTGCCTGGTCCCCAGTATTTACGGTTCGTGAGAGAGCTCAACATCAAATGGGACGTCTGATCTTTCCGTGGTGATGGCTCTCTCGGTGGGTGACTCATTGTCTTTCATTGTGATCGATTGGATTTGGCTCCATTCTCTGATTAGCATGTATATTTAGAAATGAATATGCAGGTGCAGCCTCGTCTATCGCTCTGGAGCCTCGTTCCCAGTTTTCGTCGTGCATTAGCTGCAAGCCCTCGAGGCAGTACAAGGAGCAGCTCGAGTCTCCTCTGATGTGCCCTCTCTTTCCCTTCTCTTTGTGCGTGGGGCAATATATATTTATATTCTAGAATGGCGGAGGCAGAGTGGGTGAAGCAGGCTATCATCAGCTTCGGTGAGCGAAGGAAATGACGAGAGAATCAACAGATATGCTGACTCAAATACAGATGGTGGTGGTATCAGAGGCTATGGTAGCCTGCTCATCCTTCGAGCGCTCATGGAGAAGGTAGGGGTTGAGGAGAGGCGTCTAGACCCTACCATCAAGTCGAGTTTCTCGCCTTGCATGTACAAGCCGACGAAGATCGGGTTCAGCACGCCCTACAGTGAGGATGTCGAGTCATTCGAAGCCGATATCGTGACAGAGACCAATGCAAGTGGCTTGTCTTATGATTCTCTCTTCTTGCCCTGCCATTATTTCGATTACGGTGCAGGAACTAGCACTGGAGGGTACGTCGTATCGCTCGCGGATTGGGATTAGATTACTGACAGCTGTTTAGTTTAATCAGCATTATGTTGTTCTGTCTCCGCATGACGGTCCATGATTGCGTGAAAGAGTACGAGATCTTGGGTGATAGGATCTTCGGTCACCCAAGGCCATGCTCCTGGTTCGGCATCTTGTGGCCTAAATATAGCTCGGAATGTCTGAAGAAAGTCATCAACGAGGCTGCCGGAAGACATAATACCACTGGGTACAGATTGGAGTTCAAAATCGCGGTGAAGCTGGCCCAATGGTGCGCAGAGTACATACATTGCCTTGAGCTTCGGACATTCTGCTAAGTATCCTCAGTATAGTGATTGCCTATCCAGACAGCAACGCTCGAGGAGACGTGCCATATCTATTCCGTACGTACGAACCGCCACTCGGTGCCCGAGACGAAGTCTATGAGAAACTCAGGTCAGATCCCCGGCACCACCCTTCATCGATCCCCTTGCACAAAGTGGCCCGAGCGACCGCGGCCGCACCGGCGTACTTCCGCCCTATCAGGATCCTGCCCGCCCACCGCGGCATCCCCCTCCCCGCCATGCGGTTCAAAGACGGCGGGTTCGGCTGCAACAACCCGAGCGAAGAAGCCTACCTCGACATCGTCGAGGCCCACGGAGGACTCAGTCGGAACGTTGGCCCGTTCGTCAGCATCGGGACCGGCGTTGGGAAATTCAGGCTCTTCTCCGACAAGCAGGGCCACCTCCGCGACGCCTGCGCCAACGCCCTGGCCGCCTTGAAACGACCCGCCCTGACCACCCTGGTCGACAAATCCATGGCCTACAACGCGAACTACGACCGCGAAAAACGGTTCCCGTACTACCGGTTCGACGGCGGCGAGGTCCTCGGCGAGATCGCCATGGACGAGTGGAAGCGCCACGACGGATCCACGCGCCGCGGCCGCGGGAAACAACACCGGGGCGCCGGGACGTTGGCAAAGATCCAGAGGGCCGTGTCGGCGTACCTGGCGCTGAAAAGCGTGCAGAGGGATCTGGAGGATTGCGCGAAGCTGCTGGTGCAGAGGCGAAGGGGGCGGACGGGGGATCCGGCGCGGTGGGAGCGCTACGCCACGGGCTCGTATTACGAGTGCGGGGATGGCGCGTGCGGGAAGGCGCGCTTTGAGACGTCGAGGGAGTTTGGGGAGCATTTGGGGAGTGTGCATGGGGTGGAGGGTGGGGGGGTAAGGGAGAAGAGGATGGAGGAGGGGAGGGGGTATGGGTGGCTTTATCCTGGTTGAGTGCTGGTGTTGGTTTCGGTGGGATGTCGCTGCGCTTTGGAGTGCTTCGTTTTGTTTCGCGGGTGATGGTTCCGTCTGTACATTCTCAGGCGCCTCTATCGTGCAGTTGGAGCGTCGGGCGTCTGTTTTCCTAGAAAAGAAGGGAAATTCCAAACAAATACTATGTTCCCAATATCCCCCCTTTTCACATATATATATACACTCACACAGCAACCCTCCCATACCTCCCACCC
>JAEUBB010000024.1:14974-77239 GCA_018257885.1 Parmelia sp. 050094
GCCCCCTGCCATCAAGACACCTCCTCCACAACACCAGATCAGCCCAACCTTAACCCCCCGCAGTCCCCGACCCTCGACTCCTTTCCAATCATCCCTTACTTAGCCCATCCCAGCGACACCATCGCGCTATATATTTACACACACCACACCCGCGGTCCCGAGACCTCCGCTCTGCACGCGGAGGATTTCTACATGCATCTAGCAAGACATTCACATGGACTCTGCTCTGCATGATCAGCAAGCTGGGATGTGATGGGGTATGTGCTACCAGCCGGCAAAAGTGCGAGTGTACACGCTTCGACAAATGCACGTGATTTGTGTTTTTAAGGGGTGGAGGTTTTATCTGGTTATCTGTTTCTATGGAAGAGGATGCTATCTGTTTTCCTGGGGTATGGGACCAATGTACAGAACCGATTCCGTCCGTAGTGTCCAATACCTCGCACGTTCGATGCTGAGGACATACTGCTCTTGGGGACCGGCTGTCGCTCCTCTGGTGTAGAGGTTGTAGGTTCTGTCTTCAGCTCTTGGGTTGGCGCAGTAGAGCTCGCGGGACGACCAGGTGGTGGGGAGGGTCAGGATGTGGTGGTTGGTCACTGTTGCGGTCGTCAGCAGGATCACCCGCATCCATCGTTGAGCAGTGAATGGTTCAGCGTACGAGCGTGGCGGGGTGGGCGTCGCACTCTCGCTATTTGCCTTGAGCGTGGGTCACATACGACAACATATGAGCTGAGGGTGTTTCCCATGGTCGATCGGGACTGTTCGGTATCTTGTCGTTTGACGCTCGATTTGTTGGACTTCTCAAAGGGTGCACGGCGGTTGTGATGGCAGAAGCAGGATGGTCTATGGAGAGAAGGTCCATGGGTATATAACCCATTGCCTGACAAAGAGATCCATCTAACAAAGGCCTAGCAAACATGAGTTGCGTATGCATGGAAAGGACAAGACCCGTTTGAGAGGACCGGACTTCACGGAGGAACGCTGGAAGCTCTTGCTGGGGAGACGGGAAAGAGGCAGTGGGCTGACGGATCGATCCATCATTTGAATGCGGAAGCGGAGAGTGTTCGGGTTGTTGGCGGTCATTCGTGTGTTGCCTTTGACGAAAACGCTACGAGATGTCCATGGTCACGAGAAGGTTCGGCAACAAGTCAACGATAATGGAATCTCGTCCGGAACGGCAGCAAAGCAACGACGGAGCAGCTGACGACGAAGTCGCCCGCCATCTTGCCCATGATGAAGAGTCTAGTGATTGATGTAAGCTGTTGAAGAATGAGGGCCTGAACGGTATGGGAGTAGGGGCTGCTGTGCTCAATGTCTATGCTTGCAGTCGAGGTAGTGAGGTAGTCTCTGTGAAGAGCCACTGTGGGAACAAGGACAACCAAATTCAACCCTCGTGGCATTGCATGGCCGGATCCCAGTTGATTTAGCTGATTAGGAGTGGTTTAGGTCATGGCTATGTGACCAAAGCGACCGAGTTGCCTGCCTGGTGCCAGCAAGCATCAGCGCTGTCGTCTCTTCTAAAAACCGCCAGTGCAAGATGCGCCCATGCTCGATATTGTCGGTACACACAAGCTCCTCTGGTTACAGCTTGTGTTCTGTTCGACCAGAAATCAAGGGATGTCCTCCAGCTTGAACTCGGGAGTAATTTTCACCCGAGAAGCAAGCAACGAGGCTGAAGCTTGGTCCGTAATGCAACAGTCAATTTCCGGGAGACTTGCCCTTTCAGCTTCCCAGCGGCAGATCTGGGCAAGCATTCGTTACAAGGCATGGCACCCCTCAGAAATGAGAAGCGTGGGGGGAATAGATAAGATACTTCGCCCGGTGGAATTCGGTTCGCCTTGCCTAATTCGGACCGAGCATAAAGATCTGTGACAGTGGGGCGATGCTCTTGTTTGCAGGAGATTTTGCTTAAAGTCCAGAGATACAAGGGTCTTCGCATTGTTCAAAGCACATCTTCGTCAACATCGCAATTGCATCAGATGTGAAACTTGCGAAAATCGGGGTTTGAGAAACAAAGGAAAGACTTAGTGGCAATTGAAAGCGATTCGACCTATGGAAACAGAGGGTCATTGCCAATGGATCCCTGACGAGCTGGATCTTCACAATGTACCTCCAATACTACCTTTGCAGTTTCAGATTGCTCCTCCACTGTTGCAGATACTTTGACAGATTTTGTTGTCGAAGATCGTCTAACAGGGAAGGACACAATATGTACTATGGTAGCATCTCAGCTCGAGAGGAAAGTACCATAGGCTACACTCAGGTCTTTCAGAATGCCGAATTTGGGGATTTATATCCGATGGGAGCCTCACTAGCCTGATTGAGCGGTCTTTAGCGTCTTGAGTATTGCCAATGGGTCGTCGTACTACTGTGCCAGAAGTGGGCTGATTGTTCAAACTGTGCATGGAACACGGCGTTTCACAGCACCCTGGGCGTTCAACCCGCAGCTGGTCTCCTATACGAGCTGAGCGGGCCACATGAGGTCAAGTTGACGTCCCGAGGTAGTTCTGATTTGGCAGCCCTCTCGGCACATGCCACATCCTACAGAATTTGAACGCCCTCGATTGGTGAGGCTCATTCAGCCTTATTTTGGCGAGTATGCAGACTAAAATGATGACGAGTCCTTTCAGGAGAAATCTAACAGTCATACCCCAGGTACGACACAATCAGCTGGATGGTAGACTCACCGAAACAGATGATGCCTGGCACCCTAGGTGTGACTAATTTGATGTTAACATAAGACCGGTCGTGATTGTATTTAGAGGCTGCGTGTGGCCTGTGTTTAGGTGCAAGAGGCTGGAGTACGTATCGTGCCATTGTCCGCAATACTGGCTTGACGATGCTCGAAGTCAGACTTGTTGTGCATCATTGTGCAGAAAGATCGGGGGGCCATCCAAAGTCGAAAGGCTCTTTAATGGAAAATGGGTTCTAATTGGATGCTCCAGGCCAGGCACCCGGGGGATTAATTAGAATTAAGTGTCTGCGCTAATGTATGACAAGCTGAAAGTAGAAGATTACTGCGTACAGACTCTTGAATATCCGTTGCTGCTGATTAGATTGGTGTTTTGCGTTGCGAACTTACTAAGGCAAAAGCAGGCGTCAACCTAAAAGAACAACGGCAGCCTCATGCAATGCGGTCACGTTTAGTCACGGGTCTTTTAATCAGCCGGAATTTTTAGAAAACCAAAAATCGAGCAGATTGGAAATCAGCGGCGTAATGCAATGCAATGCAATGCAATCTGGAAGGATTGATATATCATGTGTCCCTGAAATAGCAAGCTGATTGCGGAAGCTCGCTCCATTTTCCCGAATCGACGCATAAGCCGCGCTCTAGGAGTTCGACCGCTGTGTGGCAAATATAGTAGAGTGCGAGGATGGCGCTGTGTCAAGGGAGGGCTGAGTGTAATTAGATGAGAGGTCCGCAGAGTAGGAATCTGTAATCCGAAGACCGCAGACCATAAGCCTCTCTAGCGAGCTGAAGTAACGCAAAGCTCACCACGCGCATAGGCCGCCAAGCTGTAGGCCAGTCGCGAGTCTTATCATTCCCTGTTTCACAGCCGCACAGTCGTTAGTATTCACCAATTACCGGTGGCAACTAAATTGTTTTTCACGGTAACCAGGCGTGCTGATCAGGATTCAACTCATCGAATGCGTAAACTCCATTCACTTTGAGTAACTTCGATTCCAACGATCTTCAAGTCCGTGGGTTGCGGTTCCTCTTCTCCAAATTCGCGTTCCGACTTTGAGACTATGAAACTTCAGGGAAGGACGGACTACACCCTAGCATTCAATAGCTCATTTGCCACTCTTCATCTCGCGTCTCCGACACTGTTGCAGGAGCCATGTGGAAGGGCCATGTGGTAGTATTGCTGGCGAGATGCATCTGTGTGAAACATGACTAGGTGTCTGTTCATGGCCGGGGTCAGACAGAGGTCTACTGCCTCTGGTAAAGAAAAGATGTATAAATATGAAGGCTCTCCTCTGGAAGTTCCCAGCTGTCAAGAACTAGACAAAGCCTCGTTCTTCGAAGACCAACTAGCCAAATTCCGCCCTCATTGAACATTCCACATACAGTCACCGCCATCTTACGATGCCGTAAGTGTCGTCCCTTTCTGCCTTCACCCATAGCAGGGATTGACTAGGGTGGCAGGCAATCCTCGGCCAACGCTCAGGGCAAAAAGTCCAAAACCGCCAATGGTTCAAGCACCCTGCAAGCTCAGGCTCGGACTCGTGACAACATTCAAAGTATTGAACAGTACAATGCGTCCTTGTGGGCGAGGCAAGCTCCCGGGCTCAACCGAGAGCAATCTAGGAAACAGTACCTCGAAGATTGGGTTCGTACATATCGGAGTCAAATTTTCCTACATGCAACAAGGACTTGAGTTTCAAGAGATGTCGCGGGAGCAAAAGGGGTCTTTGATCCTAACACGTGTTATATAGCTCTCGTTCTCGGCTTGAAGGAGAAATGCTGACTGCAAGTTGCGTGTAGTCTGATGATTGGGAAAGAAAAGCAATTGAGGTAGCAATGCACAAGGTATGCATGCACACTGATAACCGATCGTCCACTCACAAATACTCAGGGCAAACCGCAACTCAAAGATTGAGACCGATGGCAGATGTTTGTTCGACATTGCCTGCCTTGACATCGCTGGATATTGAGACTCACCCAGAACTAGATGATCAGGGTCGTGTCATGGTATGGCTTGAGTGTAGTTTTGGTTTTCATTGGAATCTGATCTTGGACCTGCAACTGCATAGCGCTCACCGCGTTTCAAGGAGGCATATTGTAATGGAGAGGCATTATATTGTATTGTAATTTTTCGAGTCGAGGATCTTATATCATCCGTCCATTGGAGACATGTGACACCAGAATTGCTCCAGTCCCATGGCGTTAAGCGTACCATACCAAATGAATCAGCTCAACAGGACCAAAGCCCCAATCACACCAGTAGCAACGACCAACCCCACCAGCATTCTCACAACTTCGGGCTCAAGCTTCCTTGGATCGCTTTCGATTGTCACGGCAGTCTCAGCCATGAGGCTCCCTTTCTCCGCCCCACTACGTTTCGCGCGGGACATATTTTCCGAAACCAATAGGAGTTCCGCAGCAGCCAAGGGCTCGTACCGCGCTTCTTTCCTTGAACTGATGACAATCACGGGCACAGGATCGTCGGGAAGACGCAGAAGCCGTGGAGTGGCGATGCGAACGGTAATATTCAATGGGGGTGGCTGTGGGCTTTTGGAGGAGGAGAGGAAGAGGAAGAGGAGGCGGGTGTTATAAGCAGCTAGTTGAAACATCCATTAGCTCCCGGACTCTTGAAACTTTGGAATTGAACGTACAATAGGTACAGTATCTGAGTATACACAGTCAAAAATCCTGATATGCCAAGGGTAGGAGAAATGCAGAGGTTCCGAGAGTAACCACTACAGATGGATCTGAGAGCAGAGATATATATGGCGATGGCATAGAGACCATCTTGCGAACCACGTTCTTCGCTTCAGCTTCCCTTCGATCATGGTGTTCATACCACCTGCGCTGGCTGTTGTTCTTGCCGCATAGCCTTTATGCACGTTTCGTTGACCGATAAAGTGTCAGTACTGATACTTTGACAGACAGCTCTGGCGGGAACACATGTGTAGCCCGTATATAGGTCCCGGTCCATGCTGAACAGCTTGAGGCGGTCGATCAGCAGCCCCAATTGTTCGGATTTGCAGATTTTGGCGATGGTGTTGAGGAAAAGATTCATTCTTGAGCTTCAGGTTCGTGTTTGGGGGGACGTACGGAGGTACTCTAGGGCTGACTAAATGTCTTGGCGCTTCAAGGGAGCTAACACGATTCTTCGAGGTTGTTTATTAAGGTACCTCCTAAGTGGACCACAAGTACATAAATCATAGATAAGCAAATAATTAATATCATGTTCCCTAGTACAGCCGTGATATATGTCACGTACGACAGCTCCCCTACCGTTGTACGCTGCTCGTTACACTGTTATTTCCCAGATTTCAAACCCCTGCTCAACACCTTCTCAATCGCCGTCATCAGTCTCTAGACTCGGTTTGACTCCTCCTCTCAAACTTGTAATCTCCACGCCAATGCCCACGATGCTCTTCTTCAAGTACCCAATAAATCGATTCGGTGCGTCGTCCGCCTGTCATCTCTTCGGCCTCCCATAGAGACCATCGTAAATCATTCTAAACTCAGATTGATGAGTCAGATCAAAAATTGCGTTCGTCAGGAACGCATCTGCGATGCTCAATGTCGTGGAAGGAATGGCGGCAGTAAGAAGAGCAAGGGTATCACGCTTGATAAAAAAATCCAGAGTTGAGAGATGAGAAGTAAGGTGGACAGGTTGAAGTTACACTCCTGTTAGGCTTGATTTTCACTCAGCGCTCAGTTATGTATTTGTGAAAGTTCAAAAGATGAGAAATTGAAAAGTTGAGGGCATCGTCTCTTCGAGCTTCTGTATAGCCTTTTTGGGCCTCGTGTCATTGCTAAATCAAATCTTGACATCGAGGCATTGGAGGTAGATACTGATATATGAGTATTATCGTTAGCATGCAGGAGATGACATACATAAGCGATTGACGAACGGTGAACGGAGCAGATAGCATACGGCGGACGAGAGCTGGCAGTAGGACAAGACCAAAACCCTTTTTTATCTCCGATACGTATAGCATCAATTCTCGCCCCCTACAGCCACTATTCTAGATCCTCTTACGACCTCATCCATATGCTCTTCAATCTCTCAACTCTGTTCTAGTCGTTTGAGTCCAAGCTCTTTCCTGATCCGTACGAGACCTGACAAGGTGACAGTAAACTCCTCGCCGTGTAGCCATTCCAGCATTTTCTCATCTGAGGCTCCAAGCCGACAGAACATGAACTGGATCCGGGATCGCAGTTCCTCTGTGTCTTTGGTACGATACTGAGGAGGATCGCCCCATTTCTGTAGACGACGTCGAAGCGTACGGGTATCAATGACGATGTCCTTGTTGTCTTCCAGCCAGGTGATGATCTCGTGCTGTTTCCAATGATGTGTGTGAAGTCGGTCAAGAATCTCATCTTTGTACTCATCCACTCCTTACGAAGGACGACCGCCTTGACCGTGATTAGGCATTGTATGTAGACTCTAAAGAAGAGGTCTGATACGGCGATGGTAGAAAGGTGAGGTGCAATTGCGGAACCCTCGTCCACCGTTATAGCAGCGGCCCTCCGTAGGTGACTAACACCGGAAAGAGTAAGGTGTGTAAGTATTCTCCACGAGGGCATCAAATGAGTCACAGTAAGGGTTCCTCCCTCACATTAATAATAATATTGTTATATTGTTGGAATTTGTCGCAGCCACACTCCACATGCTCCAATCTAAGAGCAAATGAGGTATTTACCACGTAACGTGGCAGACTCGGCTATAAATATGGCCTCCCACCCACATTCTTCATAGAAATCAATCAATCTCTTCATCATTTCCAACACACATCTCATGAACAAGAAAGGTATATCACTATAAACAGCTTTCGTAGAGAATGCGTGGCCAAAAAATCCTCAATCAACAAACTCCCTCGCTCTCAAATTGACTTTAATCGTCTTATCTTCCAACATCCACCATGTCACCGCCTTCGAAAACCCAATCTCCTGAGCTGGTTATACAGGATGCCGACGCCGCCGACGCAGCCGTCATCGCAAAGCTAGGCGCTGCGACCTACGCAGCCTCATTCGGACACTCGATGCCTGCCGAGCATCTGCGGGCCTACCTCGAAGAGACGTACACGCTGACCGCGATATCGAAGGAGCTAGCGAGCGAACAATGTCAATTCTTCGTCGCCAGACTGAGACCGGCACTTGCTGGAGAGCACTGCCAAGTCGTCGGATTCATTCAGTTGAAGCTCGACAGCATGGAGCCATGCATTGCTCCCGAGCTGCTGATTTGCGAAGTCAACCGCATCTACGTCTCGGCAGATCATTCGGGAGGAGGTATCGGCCAGTTGATGATGGAGCGAGGGTTGAATTGGGCTCGGGATCAACTGCTGGGCTCAGAGCGGCCTGGCCGAGCTGTTGAAGTGGTCAATGAAAGTGTCGAGAGAAGGGCAGTAGTTTGGCTTGGGGTTTGGGAAGAGAATGTGAAGGCGCAGCGATTCTATGGACGATGGGGATTTGAGACAGTAGGCACGCACGAGTTCGTCACGGGGGGCACAAAGCAGACAGACTTGGTCATGATGAAGTGGCTGTGAAGGAATCCATATACAGGGAGGCTATGAACATAAAGGCCCAGACTAGGTCCAGTCGCGCGGTCACTCGCTCTTCTGTATAGCCGGAATTGTTTAGATCTTGGGGAAAATATCGGTGATCTAAGGGCCGAGATGTGTATAGAAGTCTGCCTCTGCCCCCAGCTCAGTGTGGTGTTCACCGGAGGATAGCGCTTTTAGGGTGCGGGTGGGATGACAGAGGCAATAGACTCCATACCTACCTACACGGCTACATGTCAATACTATAATCGAATCATACCCTGGCAGATAACTTAGTCAACTACCCCACTACTCAGCCCTATGAGTGTCGCTTGTATAGAGTCAGAGATTCCAAGTAGCAGTAAGTTATCCATCATCAATATCGGCACCAATAATCACTTCAGAAGAGGCCAATATGAGTCAGCCGTTGTACGCACTGATCGTTCTTGGACCATTCGCTATTTTTCTGCTGCGGCTTTGGTTGATGTGGCCAGACAAACGCCTTGCGCAGAACCTCACACGCCTGGAAACAATGCGACCTCCCGTCCCAGCAAAACGTCAAGTCTGGTATTCAAGTTACGCCTTTGCTGGTTCCTTGCGACATGTAGCTCTCTTCGTGGGTAGACGAAAGTATGAGATTCGGAGAGATACTGAATCACAGGAAATCAAATTCTCCACTAAATCATATCCTACCGTCGTAGACGCCGCATCTTTCAGCGTGGGCACTCATTTTCCTGAGACAAACACCGACGCGACATCCCCAGTTGTCGGCGCCGCTGGACCTTTCTCGCTATCTCTGGGAGACAGGCAGCAACGCCTTCAGTTCAACTTAATTGGTCTCACAACCTTGAAGGATTCAAGTACTATCCAGCTTTGCGAGAAATTGGCCAAACCTTTCGTCTATAACCTTTTATCTAACAATTGTCAAGACTTCGCTTTGATACTCGCATGTGGACTAGTCAAACCAGAGGATCGGACCGATGCCTGGAATATTCTGTTCGGTCCGAAAGACTATCAACTTGGTGTCTTGGCAAAAGTTCGAGGAACGAATGACAGACTACAGATAGCATATGTACTATACTCCCAGCATTCCGATGCCGCAAATCATGGAGGAATAGGAGACCCTTATGCTCCTGGAGGGTTTAATTTGAACGACTTTTCGGGTGGGACCGCGAGTGGAGGAGGCGTTTCGGGTGGGATCGCGAGTGGAGGAGGCGATTTGGGTGGGTTCCACGGTGGAGGCGCTCACTAGATCTCGCGTATCTTCACACGAAGGCGACAAGCCAGGGCAAATGCGCGGAAGGCATGAACCATCCCATGACAGAAGCGAAAACATTGATTGCCTTGAATATATGGGGCCACAGGTTTACCAGGGGTTGAGTTGTACTAGTTGAAGTTGTGGTACTCTCTACTAACACGCAGTATACGCAGAACAACGAATTTACGTCGCCTCGATCTTCCCCCTTTCGCGCTGACAAACCCAGAACACCGAGTTCGATGACAAGTAGCCAGTATCGATTGTTGAGTGGCCTTGCGTCCAGCTAGCCCAAGTATTTGATCTTGGCCATGGAGGTATATAGCCACTCGCAGCCATCCATCCTTCGAGATAGTCAGTCAGCATCAAGATCTGGTTCATGGTTGGCTTTCTCGATTTCCGGTGGCTCATCTATCAAACCTCGAAACCAATACGCTTTCCATCGACGGGATTGCTTTCGACGCACTCACGCCACATATCGCCAGGTTCAATACTATGCGCTATCCTCGTAGGAATACCATGGCAGACAAATGCTGTTGTCTACATAGGAATGTCAGGACGTTTAGACGGAACCCTCATAGCGATTGGTGGGGGAGGATCCCCGGCTTCTCATAAATTTAATGAATGTCCACCAATCGGCAAGATTAGTACATGACCGAGGCCGATACATCACCCTCACCGTGAGTCACCCTCTGTCATCATTACACAACCCATGCCCACAACCTGCTGACTGCCGCTTCTAGGTGTTTACTGGCATGTCCGATGATACCTATGAGGAAGTAGGATATATGACTGAGCTCGGAACGATCAACGACCAGAATAATTCTTCTTGACTAGATAAGTGATGTAGTCGCTAACTCCTTACAGGTCCACTTCTCCTATCTTCAACAAGCTTTCACCTGAGCTCCGCCGTATAGTCTATAGAACGCTACTCCATATTCTGTAGAATTCCAGTAATTCCTCACGGATAGTTACAAGCTTGACGCAGACAGCAAATAAGTTCGTAGGCTAGTCCTAACTTTTCGTGTATCCGTGTCTTGACAGAAAACATCAATCACCCATCTTTAGAATATGAAGTCTTGATGGTTATTTATTTGAAGATGAACATGGACCGTATAATACGTACCGCGGCACCTTTCTCAAGGACAGGAGTGGAAAGTGGAGCTGTCCGGCTCCAAACTTCAGGCTGTCAGTTGGAACTTTATCACTTTGTTGTCTTTGGGAAGATCAGATGTCATGCATAAGCAACAGCTGCCCTTGCAGGCATTTTGCCGTAGTGTACTTGATTGAAGAAAAGGCCTTTGATGCAGTCTGATCGCTCAACCGATTCAACCATGTTGCCAAGACGTCAAGGCTTGAAGGTTCTGAATACACGAGAGACGGTAACAAATATACCTTGCAATCGTTATATCGGACCTTCGGGCCGCGTGACCATAGAAACAGGGCTGGTATGATATTGCTCTAGAACTGTGAAATGAGCCCCCCAAAAGGCATTGCAGGAGCACCCTTTAATTTACGCTCAATATCCTCATCCGTCAAGTCAGCGATTCTCTTCCCCCAATTTTCGTGCCCAACGTCTTCATGCTCAACGCCTTCATGAGGAATATACATTTTTCTCGTCTTTGAGAAACCCCAAAAAGAGCTCGAGCGCAGTGATGACTGGCCGCAACTCAGGCTGTCCAAGTTGACCCGCTGCCACGGTTCTTTCCTGGTTTCCCGCTTCAGATGGATCGTAACATGGTCACTTGGATCTGGTTCGATGGTCCAACAATTCAACCCAAGCTTATAAGTTGTACGTAGTCCATTCCGGAGGTTCATCCATTGAGTTGCGTCCCCTTGATCCGGAAGAAGCATCGGAATTGCGAACTCGACGCCTGTTTTAGTAATGGAGTAGCCAACACCATCTCTTGGCTTTTTCTCCTGACTCTCGATGGTAACGTTGCCTGAGTCACTAAAGCAGGATGGCCAGGGCGCTAGCAGACCAAGCGCTGGCCACTTTGAAAACCTACCTTGATGATTTGGTGGAATTGTCCAAGCAAAAATAGACTCATCTCGTGTCTTTTCGACCAGGGCTTCTTCGAGACGTAGAAAAGCACCTTCTTCCTCACCATATCGCACATCCATCGTGATACCGAATATACCGAGCATAGAGTATGCCATATCGTCTCTGATTGTAGTCGTTCTTCCTGAAGCCCAGCTCATTTTCTCAGCTATGCAGGCCACCGTGAAGTTTCCTTCGAGGTATTGTCGTTTGATGCTCGTTGCTTCTTCGATCTGAGACAGCATAGTTTCCTTTGTCCCTAGCCTGTTCCAATCGCGGTCGAAGAAGCGCAGTTCGCGGGGAGCCAGCAACTCCTGTAGAGTCCAGCCACGAGTGAACCACTTGCTCTTCTTGAATTGGTCTGCCTGCTTGTCGAATTCTACATCGGAAAGGTACGTGTAGCATACCCGGGCCTCTTTGTACCATCGACACATTGAATTGATGGCCTGAGACAGTTCACGAAGATCTCTTTTATCGATACAGCAAGTGTCTATCCAGACGTATGGAATCTTGTCCTTCCTGGCCTCACTGCAGGCTAAGCGAATTTTGGAGATAGGTGCATGGTTGGATGTCCGTAACAGCTCCTTGGCTTGTTCGGCTTGCTTATTTTGCTGGATATCCCGATCTTTTCTGTGGAGGATGTCAAGCTTTTGAAAGACGTCGTCATCCCCAAGGTCCCACCGATGAGACACAATGGCGTATTCTCCATTCTTCTCAAGCTTGTCATTTCTCACGAGGTCATCGAGTAGCCGAATCTCCAAGCTCTTAGTGTGGATTAGGCGCATCTTTGGGAAGGTACCTTAAGGTAGTTTTGCCTAGCAACTAGTTTTGCCGGCTTGCTCTTCTAGCGAGTAGGTAGTACAACATCAGTATAAGCTCTTATCAGCCGGCGGGTCGAAGCTAGCGCCACTAATAACCTTGGTACCCGACCTTACTTTGCCAAGACATTGGCGGAATCAATCCGCGATGCCCACCATGCATAGTGGTCCTCTTCATAATCACAACCCATTATAAACCTGCAGTTCAAGGCTCTCTATTTCAGCCCCGCCCTAGACTCTTTTGTCCTTCCCGCTACTAGATGATTCATCACGGTGTTCCACGACTACGGCACCTATATTGTTGAAAGGCCCCTCCCTCGCCGTCTCTCTTTGCCAGCGTTCCAGCATCGGCGAGCTATCCCTAAACGACTGCACATCCCTCGGCTGCTGGGCCTTCACTCCATCAGAGGCGTTGCCGTACTCCCGCCCACCATGCACGAGTCGTTCGTGCTGTCCAAGAGACTGCGGAGAGGACTTCTTGGAAGCAGTTTGGAAGCTTGGGACCTACGATACCATGAGTTGAAAGCTTGTGATGGGGAAAAGGAAAATGGCGTGAGAGGATACGTACATCGGACTGCTTGCGCTTCGTGAAAAAGCCTTCCGTCGTTGAAGTCTTGTTGTTTGGGTCGGTCATCTTGAGCTGAATGGCGGTCGCCCGAATCTAGGATTGTATTCAGCATCTTTCAGTTTAGGAAGCGAAGTGCGGTATACTTCAAGATCTCCAAGTCGTCAACGGGAGCTCAAGTCTGTGTATGAAAAGATGAAAAGATGAAATCCCCGGGTTGGAGGCCATCTTTATAACCCTTCAACGACGGATGCCTGACATCCCATTCCCCACAGACCCGTCGAATTCGCCCTTTGGTGCTTGATTTTGGGACCTTTTGAACATGCAGACTACAAAAGTCCTGTCCTATCATCCTCGCCTTGCTAGAGCAAAGCATAAGCCGTGCCACCCAGTACGGATATATTGACCGGCTGCGTGGGTTCTGATGATCTGGCTGAAAGGTATGGGACTTTTGGGACCTTTTGCAGTGACATGGGCAAGCAGCCTTGGATCGGGGGGTGAGGGTGGGTTTGCGTAGGCTGTAGGACCTTTGGGGACTTTGAGGAACTTTTGTTCTTTGGCCTTATGTCGCACCTGTTCAGCGAAGTACTATGGTGGGTAAAATTTGGTAGGTCCGGCTAACCGATGGAATTCGCTGGTAGTATGGTGGAAGCATAGAACTCGACAGCGCTTTGAAAGCAGTTACTTAGGTAGATCAATGGTTCTTGTCTGTCTCAGAAAGGAAGAGACTAGACTTCTTCTGGTTTTCACTTCCTGTTCCACTCTGTTTCTTATGAAAGACAAAATCTGTTCCATTTTGCACGTAGCAGCACAGACGAGACGCGATCAAGAGCGTGGGAATCTCTTGGGAGAAATTGTAGAGCCTCCTGATCTCGGACCTTGACAGGCTACTAAGACTAATCTATTTTACGGGGGTGGTGTAATAGAAGTAGCAGGATAAAACATCAGCTATCAAACGGTTGCGGTGGCTATGGCCAAGTCCGGGTACTTAGTAGAGTACTGCCACGATTGTCGATCCGAGCTTCCTTGGCCTGCGTCCTCAAGGCCCTTGACATTTTTGTTTTTCCTTTGTTCTGACCACATGCCGAAGTCAGTCTCAAATTGCGCCAATGAGTTCAGGCCCTGCAGGAGGTCTGCAGTCTTCATATCGCGTTTTTCATTCCGCGCAAGGGAATGGCCCACGCGAACGATATTCTTGATCTCTCTACCGTTTACTTTCTTCCCCATGAGGTGATCAACAAATGCTGGTGTCAGCCATTCAGGTGTTTGGCCGCGGTTAGCTCTCAGAATTGAGCTATTCCATAGTTCGCGTCGAGCGTCTGCCGATAAAGGAGGGTAGGCAATAGAGAGGTGGATGCGAGACTTGAAGGCCGGATCAATTGTCTCGACCCGATTAGTGGTAAGGAAGAGGATGCCCTCGTAGTACTCTAGGACACGAAGAAGCACTTTAGTGCGTCAATTATTAGGCTAAGACTATTAGAGGAGGAGGTTTATTGAGAACTTACTTGACACAAGCATGTTTCTCTCCAAATCTTGCAACGTTCGTTCTTGCATGAAAACACCAGCCTCATCTAATAACGTGATACCGGTCCATCTAGTCGCTAATGAAAAGATGTCGGCTAGTCGCGTCTCTATCCACGATCCACATCCGCTGAATTCACCAGAACTGATTTTGATTAAAGGCCGACGCGTAAGGTCCGCTATGCTCTCTAGGGATCGTTTGGTACCTAAGTCGTACCGCTCAATAGGCTTGGGTCTGAAGGGTGGTACGAACCTGCGGTGTATGTCTTGCCAACTCCCGGAGGCCCGTGGAGCAAGAGTACAATTCCTTTGCCTTTGCCTTGGATGAGATCGTCGAACCCATCATCTTGCTGATTGTCTTGCCGCTCCAAAAGGCCAGAAATCAGGCTCTTTTGATCTTTTGGGAGAACCAGGCCGTGGAATGCCTTGTCATTGTAAGGAATTTCTGTGATGCTATCAACCAAAATCAGTCCCCATCTCTTCAGTTCCAGCGAATAGCCTTGCAAATAGTGATAACATGTCATTATTTCTTCATCTGACAATTTCGAACTGGCCTCCGTCCCAGAATTATAAACCCTCGACCCAAAAACAAAGTCCTGAGTGGAATTCTCCACATTGCGGCTATACTCCTTATGATCAAGCATGATTCTGTGTCTGACCTATATCAATTTGACTTGAGTTGAGAAAACTTTGGGCCGAGTACCAAACGCAGATACTTACATTGAGGTGATGACTCGGCGAGTTCATAAATGCGACACCATCGTGGAAGCGGTGATGAATGCCACCATGCGATAGGAATTTCCGGCCTCGCTCTAAAAGACAGTGTCGTATTCTCTCCTTTTCGGGATGGAAGTGGAGAGGAACAGCCGCCAGCTCGCAAAGCGGCTTGCACCCGTCATATCGCTCGATTTGAATGCTGTGGTGGACGAGACCAACATCACTCCCACTGTAATCTATGCGTTCAGTAGAAAGGTTCCACAACTTTATCTGCTCGGGATTCTCCTCCGGGGTATCAAAGATGCTTCGAAGACGGTACAGACTCTCAATGCCTTCTTCTCGTACACTAAACAGCCCGGTTTGAAGACTATCCACAAGTGGCGATGCTCCAGTTCAGGAGACACGGATAGATTGGACATGAGACCCCTGTATATCGTGATTTCCCGATGCAAAGTCTTTGCCATATATTCAAGACACAGCTGCATGTGAGACTTCAGCTGATGATTTTCTGAAGCCTCAGCATGCTGCTGCTGGAGTTCATCTTGATAGTGGAAGATACACCGTGGGGGTTCGCCAATGGTTACGGGCTTCGCAGTGAAATCAACACCATAGTATGTGCCAACGACCTTTCGCAGAGCCTTTACGATGTGCCGCGATTGAATGTCTAATTCCGTACAGGAGATGGACCCGTTGATATCGAAGTAACGAGTCAATACAAGACAAGCTCGGTGACTCTTTCGCTTAGGCGGCATAAACTTAGATTTGGTACCGGCTCTCAAGAAAACCTCTTCCCCACGAGTGTCGAATCGGCTCTCGTAGGTGTGTAACTCACAGTTCTCTCCATCGCTGTGGGCTTCCTCCTCCTGGATAACAAAAGCAAGTTGCTCTTCCCTGGTTTGCTGGATTACTTCCTCATCAGCAGATTCCTTCTCGTTCACAGATCCCTTCTCGTCAACGGATCCCTTCTCGTCAACGGATCCCTTCTCGTCAACGGATCCCTTCTCGTCAACGGATCCCTTCTCGTCAACAGATCCGTCCTCCTCGACAATCTTGTCCCTTTTAACAGGCTGCTGTGGATTTTGTTTAGATTTCCTGAATGGGAGTCTAGATATACCAAACTTTTGCGACTTCATATTGACGTGGAATGATCACTGTATAAGTCCACGCGTGTAAGTTCAGGGCAGAGCTTATGCGGTAGAAAAGAATCTCGAAATCATCAAAAAGGGTGACCTATCTAATGATGGGAGATGAATGCAGAATCATAGTTGGTAATCGGTCTTTGACCCACCATCTTCGTGGACAGCGCAATGGGATGACGAGGAATGTCCGATGAGATCACAGGGACACAGCAGAATGGCAGCCTAAAAGGCGACCGATCAGCCTGCAGTCGACCTGCAGGGCCGCCAATCAGCCTAAAGTGAAAGCGGTGGGGTAGGTGAACGTATCATTGTCCATACCGAGCTGAGGTAGCCATGAAAGACATGGCCATTAGTTCAGATGGAGTGCCAGTATCCAAGGTCCATTTGTTATGAATTCTGGACCTTTGGAAGATATTTTCGCCCTCGAATGGGTGCTGTGGAGCCTTGTGGACATTTTGTGATCTTTTGCTTCTACAAAGGATGAAAAAGGTCTTCCTGCAGCTTCTGATGTCGGTATATTGCGGGAACTATCTGTACAAAGATAGGATCACATGGGAAAATCACGACAACGGCAAATCATCTCGAGGACTCTGTGGCCTATAAGCCTTTCGTTCCTGTGAATGGACAACTGGACAAATGTAGCCGCGTCCCAGCCTGAGATGCATCAACGCTAATGCATCTACATTGAGTCCTTGAGAAGTATAGCGGATTAATTCGCCCGCCTGAGAGTCTCGGCCGAGGGGCTTCCGTGAGGAATTTTGATCTTCCGCCTGAGAACTTTTGAGATCTTCCGCCTTGGAACCTTTGTGATTTAATTTGGAACTTTTGTGATTTTGCGATATCTTTGTTGGCACTAGCAAATATATATAGCCATCACCCAGACCACAAATCACTCTTTTTAAATAAGATTATTTACATGATCAGTTCCAGAACCATAGTAATAACCTACGTTTCAAAGCTGGACAGCTTGACAATACAAAGCCTTGCCCAAAATAATCCGTCAACTTCGAAGCGAGTCATGGATTCGCATCAGTCATTTCCCTTCAACTGGGGAGATCATGGACCTGTCTACAACCAGCAAGTCCATGCTATGTTTGGAGGGACCATGAGACCAGCCTCCAGCTCATCCACCTTCGAAGCATCGTACCAAAACCCATTCCAAGCTCGTATGGCGAACCACCTTCAGCTGAACAACGACATCTCAATGGAAGGCATTGAAGCGGAGGAACAGCCAACTCCATCGGTCGCCACAGCACAACCAAAAACTGGATCCTCTCGCCGAGCTAAAGCCGAACACCTTGACTGGGATGCTTACAAAGAAGCGATCAGGAGTCTGTACATAGACCAAAACAAATCTTTGCCTGAAACCATGCAAGCCATGGATGACCTCCATTCATTCAAAGCCTCGTAAGAATTCCCATCCGCTTGGTCCACTTCAAGGCCTTGTGTTGCTGACATTCCAAAGCCCAAAACTCTACAAAACTAAGTTTAGAGAATGGAAATGGCAAAAAAATCTTTCTACAGAGACAGCTCTTATAATGACAGAGAAAGCCAAACGACGGAAACGTGAAGAAGGCAAGGACACAGTCTTCAACTTTGGAGGGAGGCTTTGGGGCGTAGACCGGATCCAGAGCACGCTTGCTAGGGCAAAAAAACCCAGGGTCAGCGAGAATCTAGCAGGTGAGTTCAACACCAATGGGCTGCTGCCGTAAAGGTCCTTTAATCCGTGAGTTGACTGAGTATAACAGACGCTGAAACGCCCAAGGACGTAAGCTATAAGACACCCAAAGCGGTTGTGGATTCTCCCTCGGCTAAAAATGCTGGAGAACGTTCTGATGTCGAGGAGATTGAAGATTCAGAAGATGAGCCTGAAAATGGTTTCAGTGATCCGACATATCCCAGGCCCCTCAATGGAAGCAAACTTACGCTCACATGGCGTGGACGCTCAAGAGCCGATCTTCACGACATGTGGCGCATGGCTATCGGCTCTCGAAATGCAGGGAGGTCGAATGAGGCCGAAAAATTGTTGCATCAAGTGTTTCTCGGCTTGGGTCACGTCTTAGGAAAGACAAATGAGGACACAGTCAAAGCCGCCTACAATCTTGCTGACTTGTACGCTGATTCTGGCCGAGTTGATGAAGCGATTGCTATGATTGAGAGAATGATCGAGTATCATCTGACCGCATACGGACACAAGGACAGGAGAACCCAACAAAATGTCTTGCAAGCAGTTGAGCTTCTGAACGGCTGGAACAGGCAGGCTGATGCACTAGGCCTTCTTTCTCTGTCCGAGGAGCTGTTGCAATCTTCCTCCGGCGCTCCCAATGCGCGGGAAGCTGACAAACACGCAAGCAAGAAGGGAAAAGCCGTTCAAAGGTCTATGCAAGATGGTTCCCAATCAGCAATCTCCGAGGCCATGCATTCCGTCTTTGAGGACTTGAGCCCCGCTGGAATAGACCACGGGCTTGGACTTGCGCGCACACATGTTGCGGCAAAAGATCGAGCTGCGGAAGGTCTTCTCTTGGCTATAATTTCTCAGTGTGAAGACAATTCCGAATTAGGCGTCCAGCATCTAAAGGCGCAGGCCGAACTTCTCAAGCTTTATGCCAGATTTGGCGAGGCGGACGAACATGAAGCTGTGTTCGAAGCTGCTTTGGAGTCTTTGAACAAAGCCTGGGAGGCTTACAGCTGGAACGAAGACTCAATTGAGAGCTTCGACTTTATGGAAGCGGCACTACAACTCGTGGCTAATTCACTCAAGTGTGGCTACCAGCTCCAGGCCAGGCTTATGTTCCTTGAGGCATCTGAAAAGGCTTCAGCTGTATTTGGTTCCGCCGACGAGCGGACAGTATGGGTCCTTATTACAATTGGGCTCGTTTATCAGACCCACATGACATGGGATGATGCAGAGGAGTGGTTCCAGAATGCCTTCGGCGCGGCGCTTGCAAATAAGGAGTGGGGTCCGAAAGATGGGATCGTAAGATCACTCCAGAATGCTATGGACCATCACCATTTCTCATATGTTTCGGACGAAGGAAGGCCTTTTAAAACAATTTTTGGTGTCTCTGGTGTCAAGATAATGCCTGGGAGACTGCATTTGGAGTAAAGCGCCAGCAGGGAAAGTCCATGCAGCCGTGGCCGAACCCTCTCGGTTGGATCAACGTTGGAAGTGCAGAAGCTCTCTAAGCAGAAACGTGAAATGGAAATTCGGCGAAGTGTGAAATTGTTACGTAGATGATTTGTTAGGCGGTATTCTTACACAAGAGACGTTGTAGTAGGTGTTGAGAGATATTTGGTAAGTGGCCTCGGTGATTTTATTAGGCACTTGTCATGCGGGGTGAGGTTGGGGCCCATTTCTGTCTTCTTGGCGAAACGCCCTTTCAAAGCTCGACAACTACAAGACTGCTCCGGACTTCTGATCCTCATCAAACATGAGTAAGGCATTACTGCTTCTTCCATGCCTCATGTCTCCTCTATCCTTCGATGGCCTTCCAAGCTACGTAGAAGAGCTCGACGCTCAAGGCTCGCGGCAATGCTGATCCTTTTCACTGTCATATGCATCTTGATCGCGCCCTTCTACCTGACATACAAGCCCCCAATCTATCTCATACGCTATTTCCAATGGCGGTGGCCGGATGTACTCTGGCATGTTCCGACGTCCTCGAAGGTCATTGCCCTCACCATTGACGACGGGCCATCCGAATACACCGACGAGATTATTCAGATCCTCGACGCCAACAGTGCAAAAGCGACCTTCTTCATCATCGGATCGCAAGTTGCAGGGCAGGAGAAGAGCCTCAAAGATATTATAGGCAAAGGAAACGAGCTAGGGAATCATGCGATGCACGATGAGCCTTCGCGGTTCTTGAGCGATGCTACACTGGTCGACCAGATTCACTCTGTAGAAGGGATACTCCACGAGGCATACACTGCCAGCGACGCAGAGCCTCCTCTCAAGTACTTCCGACCAGGATCAGGCTTCTTCAGCGGAAGAATGCGCAAGACGCTGAGCAAACTGGGCTACCAGCTGGTTCTGGGTAGCATTTATCCACACGACCCGCAGATTCCTTACTGGCGTATCAATGCGCGACATATACTGAGCATGTTACGGCCCGGAGCAATTATTATCTGCCACGATAGGAGGAGCTGGACAGCGCCCATGCTACGAAAGGTGCTTCCTGAGATTCGTCGTAGAGGTTATCGCATAACCACTGTCACAGAGCTGCTGAAGGAAGCAAGGACATAAGGACATAAGGTGCTCCGATGTATTGAGATCTTCCGCCAAGGGAGGGTTCATCTGTATTGTCCTGTTTACCCAACGCGACAATACAATGAACAACGCCCAGGGTGAGCCTGCGTATTTTCCTATAAATGTACAAAAAGCTGAGTAGCAGCGATCGCCAAAGAATTGAGAACAGAACCGCAACGCCTAAGTGAGACTCTTCGTATTTCGATTTTCCTTTTATTTTCACTGTCATTTTGCCGTGGATGCCTTGGAAAAACTCTTTCCCTCAAATCAATCTTCGCAGCAGGCAGGCGTAAATCAAAGATGATTCCGTGTTCAAGACCTGACCCTCTGCATCAATATACATCTGCACCAAGTCTCAAGCATCTTTGTACTGTTTCATTGTAATTTTGAGCTTTGCCTTGCTCTTGGGGCTCCGATGCTAATACGGAATACCGCGAATCCAGCCTGCTGCTTTTCTCAGTATTCTTCCTCCTCGATGACCTAGGAGCACAATTCTTCTTCCATCGCCAAAGCAAAACCCTTGGAATGCCAAGATGTCCCAGTCTTAAGTTGAAGCCCGGTTTCGTTGCAGGACAGATTCTTGAATCTCTCTCGCAGCAGCGTGGAACCATGGACCAGGAGAAGCTCTCTCGGAATTTCAAATTCTCTGACAGCGTACCCATTGGTGCTCACACGGGTATTATCATGTCAGAACGATTGCGAAGCAACATCAGCGAATGAACATCGTTGACTTTCCGCCACTTATCGTGACCCAAGAGCAACTCTGGAGTTCCCGTGGATTGTAGCCTACCGTTGGCTGTTTGCAATTTTGAAGACTTTGCCTATACGAAAGCATCCCTCGATCACGCGGACTCTTGCAACCCGATCTCGTACGATAACAGCTTGAGAATATAAAAGATGGATCACCCTCCAGGCATGGTGCCCTATACTCTTTCTACACTGTCTCTCCCTCTAAGGCCCGCTTGCATCATCTCAAAATCCGGACCAACTTACTCCCTGGGACCACTATTGAATATCATCGTAAATTGCGAGCCTCTCCGAACATTATGTCAGAGATTGTGTTTTTTGAATTAGGCACTTGGGAGCTGCGGGTGGTGCCCAAGGCATGGCTGTTTGCTACTTACCACTTCGAGCAAGTACCTAGACTATGGGAAGACGAGAAATTTGATTTGATCGATACGGGAGCCAACAAGAGGTTTATGACTTGGCCATGCGATAAGGAAATCGAAGAGGGTGATAGATATCTTGCTACAGTGCACTGGAACGAGCAAGTTCGTACCCCCTTTGTGTATGAGCGGACATTCTGGGTGGGACCAATAGATCGACGTATTGATGCTCTCGGCTCTTTTGGAGAAGTAGGTCAGAAGACTGATCATGGAGTTCAGATGTCTGGGTAGACCCACCCTTCCACACTTCTGTGCAACCTACTCGTTCGACCATTCCTCAACAAACCGGATCAATGACTTTTTATCATCAACCGACTACGTCGACCCCTCAACTGCAACCACAAACCGGATCAATGACTGCTTATCCTCAACCTAATCCTTCCACCCCTCAACTGCAACCTCGATCAATGACTTTTATCCGTCAACCTACTACGTCGACCCCTCAACTGCAACCTGGATCAATGACTGCTCGTCATCAACCTAATCCTTCTACCCCTCAACTGCAACCTGGATCAATGACTGCTCGTCATCAACCTAATCCTTCTACCCCTCAGCTGCAACGTGGATCGATGACTGCTTATCATCCATCTACTCTGTTGACCCCTCGACCGCAAACTCGATCGATGACTGCTCGTCATCAACCTAATCCTTCCACCCCTCAACTGCAACCTGGATCGATGACTGCTTATCATCCACCTACTCTGTCGACCACTCGACCGCAAACTCGATCAATAACTGCTCGTCATCAACCTACGCCATCGACCACTCACCTGGAATTTGACCCAGCGATCGCCCATCAACGACCTGCTTCAATGACGGTTCGCCAGCAACCTGCTTCAACGGCCGCTCTCCACGAAGCTGCCTCAACGTCGGCTCTGCACAAAACTGGATACTCGACGGCCCGTGCACAGAAAGCTTCTCAGAGCAAAGACGGACAGCATACTTCCCCGGCGGGCGATGAGCGGGAGGAGCCAGATTCGCGGTAAGCAGAATGTGTACTCAGATGCAACGCCTTTTCATTTCCAAGGCCGACTTTGTGTGTAGATGAATTCCTTATTTACTTGAGTGTGGTATCTACATGAGCCCCATAAGGTCCATTTGGTCGATAGAGCGGGAGCCTTGACATGTCCCCAGCGCCGCAATTGATGGGCAGAATGGATTAGAGACGAGAAAAGATAATGTGAGAGTCTACGTCTCTATCCAAGCAGTAGAAGTCAATGACTGAATTGCGCCTGTATCAATCCATTGTCTATTGTAGTATTGGAGCAACGTGATAATGGATAGTGAAGTGATTATCTGAGATGGCAGGACTATCAAGGTTAGCTTGGTGGCATGTCAGCGCTATCCTGTCCGGGACAAGGGTGGGTCGAGGCAGAAATGCGGTGAGAAGAATCAGAGGATGGTTTTGGAGCAGGGGTCCAATGGGCACTAAAACCTGTGACTGTGAGTCACAAGCCAAAGTCAATCTGTCCAATCCTCCAACTTGGACGTCATTTGAGCCATTTATTCATCAGAGTATCAATTTTATCACTTTATCCCCATGGGGGGGCACACGGAGACGCCGGCATCTCTGCCACTCGACGACGTTTGGTTTTGCTTTGCGTGTGGGGATTGCATAAGCAGGATACAGATATGGTTTCACAAGGCAGACAGGCAGACGTGAAAAGACGGGTGTGTGACGTCTCATGTGTAGCCTGTGGCCTGAAGAAAGGGACCAGTTGACGCCTTGCTGTAGGGAAAGTGGAGGGAGCAGGGTGAATTTGTAATCAATAGGCGTGGGTAGTGGGTGGGCGGAGGGGAAAGAGCGTGCCTTCGTCAACCTCTCAGAGCTTGTCGCGGCCGCCTATCGAGCTGCGCCTTCGAACGCTGCAACTATTGGCTCCACTTTCTTCCCTCTTTACCGACTCCCCTCGTGTTCTCCACCAGTTTTTGTTGTTTAGTACTGTAGTCGAGGGAAAGGAAATAATATTAATGTGAGATGATGATGGTGATTATTATGAGTCAGACTCGCTAGCGTCCGAATTAATCCAGAATGAATCCAACTCGCGACTGTTGGGAACTGGGGGCTTGGGGGAAGGACTGCGCTTGCGGCTTTAGCGGGCTTTCTCAAAATATTGCAATGAATTAAATTGCCTCGAATCCCCACGTCTGCCTGAATCTCTTCCTTCTTTCTTTTCTCTCTCTCTCTTCCAACAACAACACACTTCTGCAACACAACCTCACACATAGTTACAAGACATCCATGTGACATGGCTGCCTCGTAACTATCGTATAACACCACCATCATCAGGATAACATCCCTTCAAACACCCCTCACCACCCACCCCACTCCCCTCACCACCTCAGATCTTCCTCCCCAGGAATATCTGAACCCACCGTCTGCTTCTCGCATTCGCCCCGGTTCTCGCTTCCCAGCAACCATTCCCCCGTACGACCACCAGTCGTTCGTCACGGATACCCCACAGACATGGCTTCCTCAACCCCAATCACCCCGGCTTCCCACGCCAGCAACCAACACAACCAGCTTCTCCAACCCGGACTCGGACTTTGTCCTCTTCCCCTCGGCAAACCCCACCAGCGCTCCCTCGACGACGCGCAGGAGCACCGACTACGTGCCGGTGACGTCTCGTACAGCCCTTAATCCCTCCCTTGGCCAGACCTACAACGGTCAGCAACACTATCAACGTCGACGTAACTCTACTCATCAATTCTCATCTTCTGTATCTCCTACTCAGAATCTACGAGTGAGCCGTTTCATCCAAGGCACTGGGTCTCTATCTTCGTCTCCGTCTATGCAGCAGTTCAACAGTCCTACCGGTCAACAGCAGCGCTTTTACGCAAACTCGGCTCCTTCGTCGACCATTGGCTTGCACCAACAGTCTTCTCGAACTCGGCCTCCAGTTCCCCTTTTCTCCAATAGCACAGGAAACATTCATCACCAAAACTTGTCCACCATGGCTCTCTCCCACGATTTTGAAGGTACTTGTTCGCCCGAGAGCTCTTCCAATCCCGACTCCGAGCTAACCAGCACCCTTTCAGACGTCCCCTCTGACAGTATGTTTGACTTCAACAACAACGACAGTTTCACTTCGGCGCCGGGTTCCGCCGATGCTCTTTTCGATGCCCCCCTGGACTTCGGCACGCACTTCGAGTCCATCAACGATCCGGCGCCGGCGCAGACATCCAACTTACAGACCGTATCACCCAAAGATCTCATGGTCGACTCCATGTCTGCGCCTCCTTCAGGTGCTTTTACCGATTTGACAACGCCTGGCACCTCCACCTACGACTCCCCGTACATGGCCAACAGCACCGAGACCTCCCCACTTTTTGCCGAAGAGTCGTTCCAAGACGACCCCGACAAATGGCCATCTCTCTTTGATCCGATCGAAGAGGCCACAAACACGGGTCCCGTCTCTCACTTCGCCGGTGCCAGTCCCTCACCCACTCACGTTGCGCCTAAAATGTCTCGCAACGCCTCGTCCCCCGGTCAGTCTCCGCCTCGATCATCTCACCAAGGCCGTCACTCCTCCACCTCTGGCGTCCACCCGAAGCGAAGGGACAAGCCACTGCCGGCCATCACAGTCGAGGACCCAACCGACGTCGTGGCAGTCAAGCGAGCTCGAAATACCATGGCGGCACGGAAATCACGGGAGAAGCGAATGGAGCGAGCGGAGAGCCTGGCCAACCAGGTCACACAGTTGGAAGCAGAGGTCGAGTACTGGAGGAACAAGGCCATCAGCATGGGACATACCGGACATATCGAATGAATGCTATCGAGAAAAAGGAAGTGCGTGTGTGTGTGTGTATGTGTGTGCTCACGCTTGTGATAAACATGGTGTATTGGGGTTGAGATGACACAATTAAGAGATTCGGCAGCGTCGGCTCCACTGGGAACGGAGCGATGACGCTGTCGGGTCGAGGATTTTTAGCGAGAGAGAGATTGGGATTTCCTATTGGTTTTCAATTCTTCATGCGATGACGTTTGTGCGGTCCATTCTTCTTCTTCCGACGGCCGGTTCTGATGTCTCTTGATCCGGCGACGGTGATGGATAGTACTCGTGGCTAGGATTGTGGTTGTGACGTTTCCCTTTGTGCGCCATGTAACAGCACACAGATTAAATCAAAATACAAAAAAAAAACTTTCTTCAAACATAATCCTAGATTGTTCAAGTGTGCAATGCAATGACTGCTGTACGATTGCCCATGCTGTGTGTGAAGTTGCACGTGGTTGCCCAGTTGTCTGAGGCACAGAGGATAGACTGGAGCTAGTGTTTCTACATATCAAGGAGTTGTCTGGGAGGATAGACTGGAGCTGGTATTTCTACATATAAAGGGCACAGGCAAGATGCCGGAAGGAAATCATAGTCGCGGCAGTCTCTACCCCTACGCTACAATTCCGGCAGGCCTGACATTCCAACAGCAGCCGTCGAGTAGAGTAGACAGACCACGATTGACCCACCTACAACGGCTGTGGAACAAGTCCAAGTCCGTCGACATCCAACCACGGTGCAGAGAGAGCCCAGCTGACCCCTTGGTCCCACCACCTCACAACCTCATCACAACAAACAGCTCGAGCATGATCTTTCGCAACAACAAAAACTCAGGCGTTCTATTAAGTATTACATGCCATCTGCACGGATCAAGTTTGCCCTAATGGCCGAGCGCGCCGTCTCCAATAAGAGACAAGCCGACGCGGGGTATCGGTACAGAAAGGGGAGGAGTGGGTATTGGAACGAACAAAGACACAACGACAGCGACAACGGCAAGAAAGCTAGGCGTCAGCGTAGAAATCTGCCCGCCCGACCGCCACACACGCGCAAGAGAGAGAGGAAAAAAACGAGTGTGGTTGCCAAACGGATGTGGATGGTCAAGGACAAAGGAACCAACGCAACGAGTGAGGGGTACTATGCAAAGGAAATCGCTGATGTCCAGGGGTATCGACCATGTTTCTGTACTCTCATAGCAGCATAGGGACGGACACTCTTAGGCGGCAGCTGACACCGGGGTCTGCTCGTGGATTCCGGTCTCGCCTGCGGTCGTTGCTGACTTCTCAGCGACACTCTCGCCATTTGTGGTCGCCTCAGCCGAGGTCTCCGTGGGGAGCGGAACATTGGCAGCATCCTTGGAGGTTGCAGAGGAGGAACCCTTTTGAGCACGGCTTGCTTTCCGAAGGAGACCACCAAAGCCACCGGAGGATTGCTTCTTTCCCTCGCCGTCAGTCAATTCGTTGTCAGATGTTGTCCCTGTCCTTCGCTCCTTTTTCGTCCCAAGGTTGCCGAAGAAAGAGGTGCGACGCTTGTCTGCAGGAGATATAGGAGAGGTAGCGGCCGCTGCTGAAGTTGCTTCAGTACCTGCGGCGGGGGTCTCTGTGGTGGCTGCGGTAGTATCGGGAGTGGGCGAGGTTACGGGGTTATCGAGCTGCGGGGCGGTGGATGACACAGCGGACTGTTCGTCCTTCGCGGGAACAGTTGGCGGAGTCTCCGTTGAAGCGAGGGTTGCGGCATCCTTCTTGCCAAAGATGCTACCGAAGATGGAGTTCCTCTTGTTCGGCTTTGGCGCAGTCTCCCGGGTGGTGGAGGTTGGGGTGGTCTCAGCAACGGTAGACTCTGCACCAGCACCAGTGGTTGCTTCTCCAGCAGGAATGACAGGCTCCCCAATGACACGAGATGCTATGAGCAGTTAGGCCGAGTTCATGAAAGGAAAAATTAGACCGGAACACTAACCAATGCCGACAGCGTCAATCTCCCCGGTCTTGAGGACACCCTGGTGCTTGGCCTCCTTCCCCAGCAGTCCACCCTCCTTAGCCTCTTCCTTCAGCTCCTTCTTCTCGGCCTTTTTCTCGGCCTTGTCTTCGTGCTTGATATCCTTCGCAACAGCTTTATCTTCCTTTTGAATGGCTTTCTCTTCTTTCTTCTCGGCCTTCTCCTCGTTTTTAAGCTCCTTCAAGTCGGCTTTATCTTCCTTCTTGATCTCCTTCTTGATCGCCTTCTCTTCAGCCTTCTCTTCCTTCTTTTCCTCTTTGTCAAGGGTTTTGTCCTCTTTCTTGCCCAGGAGGCTTCCAAAAATGCTGGAACGCTTGTTGTTGCGAGATTGAGAGCGACTCTTCTTTGCTGCCTTGGATTTCTCTTCCTCAGAAGTAGACCCGCTTCGAGTGGCAGCTGCACCGGCAACTGCACCTACAGCAGCTCCACCAGCAGCGACCTCACCGATTTTCTCACCGGTGGTCGTACCGGTAGTCGCGTTCCCAGTCGTGCCAGTGGTGGTTCCAGTAGTAGTGTCTGCGACAGCGTTGGGGGCGCCTTCGGTTGCAGTACCGGTCGCTGTCTCAGGCGTTGTATCAAATGCAGCGGCGGCCTGCTCAGGAGTTGTGTGGGCCGGAGTATCTTTAGTCTTACGTTCGCGGGATTTGCTGGCCATCATTCCTCGAGATCGAGACCGAGAAGTACCAGTAGTGGCAGCGGCACCAGCACCTTCATGTACATTAGCATGCATATGTGACGGATATCGAGGAGCCATCATGCCGTATTTCTCAAGCTGACTCTTGTAGCCAGAGCTGCCAACGATGCCTTCACGTGCAGTCTTAGCCTCAGCTGCCTTGGTCTCAATTGTCACCAACCAGGCATCCTTCTCAGACTTGTTGATGGCTTGGAAATTGTGCTTGTGGCCATTGAGGCTGAATCCAAAGTCGTTGAAGTTGCCCTTTACCACGTCGGTGACATCGGCCTACAGTGCAGAGACCACGTCAGTAGGCTGCCACCTGCTCGGTCGGGAGGATACTGACCAAGTTGAATATGCCTTGGGGATGGTCCTTGTCCTCAGCGCGCTTGGCGTAGAAGAGAAGACCTTTACCCGTCTGGGTGGCATGCGCAGCGTTGGGATGCGCAATGTCCTTTGACTTCTCATTGCTGAGGTATCCGGAGAGATGTGTATGTTCCAGAGGGGCATCGCTGAGCCAGAAGTACTTCTTTGAGAAGATGAGACCCCTGATCGAAGTACGGTACCACATTAGATATGCGTTAAAGATTTGAAGGAGCAGTTAAGCTTACTTGAGGCCGGGACCTTTGTAGTTCAGGACGCCCTCGTTGATTTGGTGGGACTCGACCATGACCTCGCCCTTTGCCACCTTTTCCTCTTTGGTTACGTTGCTGACATTGGGGCCAGTAGGAGCAGGGGCGGTGGCACCATCAGTGACCCCGTTCATGCCTAATTCAGGTCGGGATTCGGGGGACAAGTCCGAGGTATTTTGATCTCGAATGGGGTCGGATGTAGCTTGGGCAGCAGTTGCAGTGATGGCCTCCTGCCCGGTCGAATGCTGCTCGGTAGCTGCCGACATGATTGCTTGACGTTTGCTTGACGTTCTTGCTTGCTTGTCTGATGTTGATAGAGGTCCAGTTGGATGGTAGAGGCTTTATAGTGTGTGGGTTCGTGGGTTCGTGGGTTCGAGAGTTTGTCAACAAAGGGTCCGACTTTGTGTAGGAGAATGGGTATTTTGGGTCGAGAATAGTAGGTATCTATCTCTAGGAGAGTAAATCAGTGGATGCAGAAAGGAAAAAAGAAGAAGAAGAAGAAGCACAAGCTGATGGCGATTCGATAGAGCTGGAGGCAATGTCGACGACTTGTTCTAAGTTTGACGTGTTGCAAAGTGCAGAGTGCAAAATAATGAAGGGGGTTTGTCTCAAATCTAAAGTAAATCCTTTTCTTGGGACACCAGGAGACGCGAAGGCGCTAACATTGCTTGCTATTGCTAGTGGAAGAGGTAATGTTAAATAAAGTCGGGGACGCTAGTAGCCGATGCCAAGGAACCAAGGAGCCAAGCTGCCTCGGTTTCCTTACTCTCAGGTACGTGGGTACTTACCTGGTAGTCCCTACTGTCGCCCTGTTGTTGAGTTGAATCAATAGTCAAGCCAAGTTTCGAAATGACTCTACAAGTAAAATAAGCAAAATTTTCACTTCTGGTCCACGACGACTGCTATCTCTCAACTCTATATTCGACATGATCAAGTCTACCTATGAGTAGGAATAGGGCATGATGCCGAGTAAACGGGACTCGGTGGTCGCATGACCCATTCTCTCGCTGACTAGCCCTAGGCGCATCATCACTCTGCAGGTCAGTAGGCATGTGGCATGTACACGAATGCCTTCAGCGACTCAAATGCCCGGCACTGACCCTCGGCCTCCGACATCTCGATTTTGACAGCCAATAATGTACATAACCTGCCCATACCCTTATCTCTCGAACCTCAAACTTTTTTAGTCTAACATGCACCCAGATCCACACACAAAAGGGTCTAACGTATCAACAAGAACCATCAGTCCCCTTCCACAATGTCAGCTGACAAGCTGCGAGCTGTTCCAAACATCCAGCCTGAAATCCCTTGTTCCTCGTGCTCCTGGCGCTATGCAAAAGATTGACCCTAACCCCCATTTATCCCCCAACCAGGAACCTCATGTGCAATTGCCTTTGTGAGCAGCTATCATACAAACCATTTTATCCACTTATGAGCAGCATGTACCTAACAAGTATGAGTAAGATTTATATGGAATGAGATTTTCGGATCTTACTTAGTAATGGCGTCCATTCTCTCACTTGTAAGTCTGAGAGTTATCTTCAGCAACTCTTGCGAGATATCCGAATGCTGATTTTGCATTTTCTTCCATTGATCGTCATCGAGCATCCACGTGACGCAATCCCTCTCTGCATAAGTTGTCGATGTCCTTTCCGTAGCTGAGAAAAACGGAAGCTCGCCACAAGTCGTGCCAGCGACGATGAGCTCTGAGTATCTTCCTTGGGGAAAATCGTACTTCGCTTTGAGCATGCCGCTTTCTAGTAGATAGAAGCCATTGGGGCGATCGCCGGTTTCGTAGAGCACGGATCCAGCAGCATACTCTTTGCGTGCAAAAAATGACGCGGTCTTGTACCAGAAGTCTTCAGGCTTGTCGGAGACCGTTGAAAATGTCTGCAGAATTAGCTGCAGAGGTTGGTGATAGTCCTGCCATCTTTGAGGTGGTGCGGGGTTCTGTCTGCTGAGAGTAGCCGTGGCTACCTGTTGCAGATGATGCGTTCGTGGAGAGTTGAATAAAGTCTCCAGTGGTGCGTTTTTGTGGCCTGGCTGCGGAACTTCTGTGCAAGCATTAGCTGGATCATCAGATAACTCCGAAGCGGGCTGACCTATAAAAGCAGGACTCGACTCTGTCTCCGACTCGAAATTTCGCCGGAAGTAAAACGCCTTTAAAAGTTCGTTCTCGCAGTACTCCAGCGCCGAATTAAGACTTTTAGAGTAGTAGACCCCGTCCTCATCCTCGAAAAGTCCAACATTACATAAGCTCTTGCCAACATCGCTCTCCATCTCAAGACCGCACATGACCAGCTGAACCTCCTGTCGAATGAGTAACCTGTTGATCCGCTTGAAGGCTTCTCCGGCCGAAAAATCAACACCGTCCACGTTGTAAAGGTCGAGTACAAGAAAGCGGATCGGTTGTTGGCGAAAGGTTTCTTCTCGCAGTAGTTCGCGGATTTCCTTCTCGACGCCCACGATGGTCCCAAAGAATAGATAACCTGCAAGCTTCATCACATAAACCTGCTTGCCAGCTCCAAGCAAGAAACTCTGCTGAATTGGATGCCTACGGACTGTGGAATTAGCCACGCCTCCGTAGAGCTTCCCACGGATGGCGGATATCTGGGATGTTTGAAGGACGAAGCTGACACAGGCCAGAATGACACCCACAAGGATACCTATGACGAAGTCATAAGCTCCCATAGTAACGACGATGACAAGGATCTATGAACTGTAAGCTCAATTGACTAGGCACAGGAGAGTAGAAGACAGCGTACGGTAAGATACTCATGGCGGCTGACTTTACCCCATGTGTCTACCAGGGCCTCCTTTAATAGATCCAGTCCCAGAAAGAATATGAGGGCGCCAACGACCGTGACCGGTATGAAGCCGATGGTGATGGGTCCGATAACAAGTACTCCAAAGGTTGCGATAGCCAGCATCACACCAGCAAATCGATTGTCCCCTCCACTTCTCATAAACAGTACTGAATTGGTATATACAAGATAGTTCTGTTCTGTAGTTAGCCAACAGCTTCATCTATACACCCACAAAAAAGTGTACCTGGATACTCCCGCAGCATCCCGACAGAGCGTTTGAAATTCCATGTGATCGAAGCTCACGGTCAACGTCCACGTTGTCCTCTCCAGTTGATAGGCCTAAAGCTGGAACGTTGATAGGAACATGAATAACCCCGAAAAAGGTTAATGAGGCCATTGCAGGAACCGTAGCGAGAAGAGCCATCCAGTCCGTAAGTCTCCAGTCGTAGAGCTCGTAGAAAGAATAGAAAGGCTTGCTGGCATCGGGGGCAGCAAATAACCACCCTTTCTTCCGTAGTTCGGGTATGGTGAGTTTGTCAGTGGCGGCAACACAAAAATAGAAGACTGCAATGATGGACAAGAAGAAAGTAGCGTCTGTCAAAGGATGCTTCACCCATCGTTTAGCAACTTGAAGTATGATGGCCAATACCAGAGGTATGATCCAAAGAGCCACGGTATCGGATTGGAAGAGCTTTTGCAATGTCGATATGTTGTACTCCAAGTTGCCGTCAAGCCCTGCAGAAACCTCCAGTCCTGTCGCCACTAAGAACCATCCGACACCACCAATACATCCAATCAGAATATGTCTCGGGAAAAAACCGATCAGAGACCCAAGCTTGAAATATCCCATGGCGAAGAAAACCGCCCCTGTGAGTATAGAACTTATCGCGTAAGCAGCAACTGTAGTAGCGAGCACGGCGGCCTTCTTGTCTTCGCTGTCGCCCACCCTCGCAAGGATGGTGAATGCCATTTTATGGAAGAAAGGGACGACTTCGATCTTCAAGGTATTAGCACTGTATTCTATGCAATCTGAGTGCGTCCTACCATCTCGGAGCCTACCCCTCCTTTGAAGACGCTACCGCCGAGAGAATATGTCAGCTGCGAAATAATGCAGCTGACATAGAAAATGGAAATCCCCTCGGGTCCTAGACCTGCGAAAGTATCTTTGCCAAGAGGAAATAAGATCCTCCCTGTTCGACATCAGATATTTGCTGACAATTACTTGGTCAACTGAGGCTCACCGTAGGACATAGCGTCAAGGATGTTCAGTAGCAATCCGAGTATCACAGCAGGCACAAGGAGAGCTGCTTGGAGAACAACAAACTCCCATATGTACCGCCGATTCCATGACTTAGGATTGGAGGCAACTCTGATGATACGAGTAGTCTGTTCTTTGGATTGTTGCATGACAGCTCGCATTTGATTAGTTGGCCCAGCCCTAGCTGACCGCTGACCCTCAAGATCTTTGATTGAACCATAAGCGGTTCTCGTACCCAGTAATCTTGTCTGCTCACATGAATGTGAGAAGATGCCGCCTTGAACAGTGACTGGGTGTACGCCTGCGGTAGTAGGTAATTCTTCTTCGTCTGTCCCTTGGCTCTCTTCCTCAGTTGGAGGAGAGTTTCTTATCAGCTCGGTCAAAGCTGATTGGCCCCGAGAGGCTTGTGACGAATGCGAGCTTTTGGGGGATGTGGGCTCCGAGACCTCTTGAATAGCTTCTGGGCGGGAAGAATCATTTGACTCGTGGCGGCTTAGATCATCTTGATCTAACTGACTGCTTAGGTAAGAGTGATGGTGTGGTGTTGTAGAAGAATGGTGATGTCGTGAGGGGGAATGCTCGCTGCGATTTGACGCAATATCAGACAAAGCCAACGACGCAAGCTCCGCAGTATCCTCCCGTACACCTTGAGAGGCATCCCTCGTGATAATGGACGGAGCTGTTGATGCTTAGTACACTGTGTTTGGTAGGGTCTGGGAGATGGATCTCACGGTGGGAGTCTTGAAATGAGTGCTGAAAGTATGATCTGGCGGGTGTTTTTTGGTTTAAAGAGGACGAAAATGACAGCCTTGAGGAAGAAGACTCGTTTCTTTGGCGGAAGAATCCATTGGCACGATCCTCCATTTCCTCGGTGCCTCCATGCTCACTCACGTCCAGACTGGATGGCATATTGTCTTGTTCGCGGACTCGAGCCAACTGCGATCCACTTCTGTTCATGCCACTGCCTGCCGGTTGACTCCCGGGCATCTTCGAGTTTCTCTTAGAAATTGATGGAAACCCCACGTCGTTAGGGCTCTTGGCTCCCAACAGATGCCATCAGGCTTACGAGCTAAGGCGTGATATGTGCAGATGCATGGCGATGTCGCAAGGCAAATGGCCGGACGTGTTACGTGTCCCGCAAGTCACCGGGTTGGAGGGTGAGCAGATGGCCAGAAAAAGTGAGTACAAGGAAGAGGAGAGGAGAGATGCAAATGTGGTGGGTGTAATGCATTGTGGCTGGATAAAGTGCTTGGTGAGTCGATTTGCGATTTACTTTTTGGGTTTTGCAGTCAATCACTAAGGTACTCACTAGACTACTAAATTACCCCACTAAGAATTTAAAGCTCGGTACGAAAAGGATTTTTCTTATTTTTTTCTATTCCCCACCAACCCCTCAGTGCCGCCACCAGGGATGCCTTGGGCCCCTGGCATACATGCGGAGAATACATGTGTACTATGCATCTTGGAGCGTAGACCGTCTTAATCTTACTTGCGTGATCGGGCACGATAGGGGTAGCCTGTAGGTCGGTAAAGAGAAATACTTTTCAAAAATCCTATTCATCTTGGCTTCGAGATGGCCGTGGAGTTTCTCTCCTTCCTTAGCTCGTCGTCTGAGCTAGGTACTCAACGGGGAAGAACCTTAAAGTCGGATGGCATTTTGACAATCTGGATGATGCCTTGAAAATTCAAATGTCTCATCCGACACGTAAGATTACAAGAATTTCTTGCTTCTGATGTCATCCTTCGCCACTCGTTCTCTCGCGGGCCAACACCCCGCATCTCATGCACAATGCAGACCCTAGCAAGGGCGTCGCTAGGATGTACGTTCGCGCCAAAGCCGTTAGAGGCAACACCCCACCGCGGGTTCCGGAAAAGCCTGCACACGCCAAGCAATTCTCACACCTTGTCAACTCGGACAATTTCTTCAAAAGTCTTCTAGCAAATGAATACTTGAGAGAGATTTTGCTTCTTTTGCTATTCTCTTCAAGCTGTACCGCCAAAGTATTTCGTCAAAATCTGTCATTGGCGAGTTGTGGTGAATTTGCAGGTTCTGGGGTGTGCCGACTTCTTTGGAACCCGTGTGTACCCGTAGGATCGGTGCGGAGTCAAAGCTGACTTTGACATATCCGAGAAAGCTTTTATCATTGTATGTCAAGTATTGGCCTGCTCCATAGGAATCCAAGGCTCACCCTGCCGCTGAAGCAAGCACCGACGAAGTCTTGTCTCTAGCTTAGTTTTTGCAGGTACCCCTGAGAGACCAAACGTTCAACATCCCCCTGCCTCACATAGAACTGGCTGTTTTTCGTCAATGTGATAGCTCTACCAGGGTGCATTAGTGCATTAGTGTCCAGTCTCAACATGGTAGATTACGCAGAGACAAACATACCCATACTCCGTCTGAATTTCCCCGGCATCCTTTAGTACTCGCACATCAATAAACAAATCTCGTGGGGGCTCCAAGCTCCCTGTCAAATCAATATCCGTCCACTGCCCCTTGTATGCTGACAGCAGGTCTCCATATTGCCGGACATATTCCTCCTCCTCCGGACTAAGCGAGCTCTGGTTCCCTGCCTCGGAAGCCATGCCTGAACCTTCCCCACTGCCCTGCCGGCCAGCCTGTTGCTCGTGGTCCAAAACATCCTTACCACTCCAGCACATCTCCTCGAGCTTATCAGATCGAACTCGATGGTAGGCGAGCAGGCATCGCTTGTTGCGGCGCATGCAGAGATGATTGACAAGGACAGAACATGCGGTGGCTGGTTCAGAGGAGGGGTTGAAGGAGCCTTCGAAGGGGGCAAGGATGTTGGAGACGTCTTTGTCGAGGTCACGTACCTCGCGCGTCGTTTCTCGGACGAGTTCGGTCTGGTAGGGTGGCAGATGGGCTAAGGCTTGTGTTCTTTTGGCATGTTGGACCTGGGTCAGAAGTCTTTAGTATCATTCCAATTGCTTGTACCACTAACGTGGGGGGACTTACAAGTTTGAAGGCATGGTCACCGTACATCGTGGCGTTTGGAGCGAGTCTCAAAGCAGCCGAACGTATTCACGGTTGCCCAGAATTCATGTTTTGACCATGCCTGGTACTATGGTCGTCAAACACTGCAGTCGTGTGCTTCGAAGCCGCCAATGTTGAATTTTGCCGGTCCCTCGGTCCCTCCACCAGTAACGCCCCAGCCCTAGAGTACTAGAGTACCCGAAACAATCCCGCTTCTGCCGAGTGCCTCGAGTAGCGACCAATAGCGCTGTATTGACGGCAAATAGCGCCTCCTATAGGCCATCAGCCAGCGTCACACGGCTACTTATCCACCCTAAGACCCAATCACCCTGTGCCTGATGCTGGTCATTTCTTACAAGGTGCCTCCCCTCGTCCCAGCAATCATGAACCTCGCAATTGGAAACCGCAGAGGATTAGCGACTACTCGGTCCGAGAGGTCTTCAGTCTTGTTTCGCACTCGGGGAATTCGCAAGTCAGAAGAGAACAGAAGGTCCGGTCAGAGGTGAAATCATTCCATAGAGGACGAAACTTCAAATCGCCCTCTCACGTAGGTACATACACACCTACTCCGTAGACAGAGCCACAGCATCTACTCGTATCTACCAGCGCCAAGAAACTGCTTACTAAGCCACCCAGAACATTCTGCCCGAGGGCATGCAATCATCGAAGCTTGCTCGGGAACCTGCGGAATCAAAGCCATTGTCTTGGTCACGCTTGCTCCACGCCTACCCCTCGAGCTGTTGACACCCGTCCAAAGGGTCTACAGCTCTCCGATAGCCGCAAACCGCTCCGCTGACACGGACGTTCAACGCGCGTGTTTGAACAATCTGATCACGAAGTTCCTGGAGCTCCGATTCATAATTAACAAGGGTCTTTGGGGATGGTTGGGACAGGGTGATGCCTTTATTGCGGGGAAGTGCAATGGAAGAGACACTGAAACTCGAGTGGCGAAGCTCGATGCTTTAATGCAACGGCCCCATCCATTGCTAAAAGGGGTGTGAGTAGTTGGAGTGAGGGTGGGAAGTTTTGATTGACTTGGGTTGCCAGAGAAGTAAACACATATGACGCCAGCAACAACCCCTTCCATAATATGAAGAGGATTCCAGGGTATCTCCCTCCGCCCAAGAAATAAGGTCAACATCAACACTCACAGCCAACTTCGATCAAACAGCATCTCACCTCCGCTAAACTCATCATCGATCTCTTTGTCGCGCAAACCACTCATCCGATCCCATCTCCGGTTCCGCGTCCCCATGTTCGCTTTCAAAGTCGTTGAGAACAGGCGAAAATGCTGGCGCCTGGAATTCTCCAGCTGGCATACCCCCCAAACTGTTCATCAACTGATTTGCATGCTCGCTGCCACTGTATCGGGTGTGGCTTTGATCATAACTTGCCAACATTGGGTCTATTTGTGAGTTGCTGCTCAGTATCTGCTGTCCGCTCTCCTCGCCTTGAAGATCATGATGATATGCACCTGGAATTCCTATTACTGGCGCTGCTGGCTGATGGTACCCGGATGGGCTGTCATCCGGACCACCGAAAACATCATCGAGGTGACTCCGATGGGCCACCCTTTGATTCGGATGGCTTATCGTCTGGTAGTAGTGATTATGAAGAGCTTGCTGGTTCAAAGCTGCGGGCAGAGGCTTCCCAGGATTTCTTCTCTGGTACGAGGAGGGATGATGGAACAAGTCTGAAGAGTCGAAACCGTTGGGATCGTATTCATCCAAGGATGTCCCGCTTGGCGTGTAGCTGGTTTCTCGGTAGGGTCTCTTTGAATTCTTGGATAGTGAGCGGTTCGCTCCATGTGGTGCATATGCATAGTCCGAGTCGTTGTCGCTTAGCTCCTCTTCTGAATCGCCTGCTCTTCCTTTGCGTTTACGGTTTGTTGCCTTGCCTGTTTGTGGCTGGAACTTATAGTCCGGGAACGCTTTGGCGTGATTGTCTCTTTCGATCTTGGCCCACGCATCAAATTGTTTGCGAATCTCTGGAGGCTCCAACGCCCAACTCTCGCCAGCAAGCGAAGATATCTTCTGGTGATTGGGTGACTTCTCCCATGCTCTCGCTCTGTCTGCGTACGCGGATCTGTACAGGATGAAAGAGTTCGAGGGACGCTTCACGAAGTTGTCTTTCTTTGCCTCCTCTCTCCTCTCCTCCACAGATCTGTTCACCCAGGCCTCTGTATCTTTGATCTGAATATTGATCATGTCCTTTGTCAATTCACTGAGTGGACCACTAAGTGTCTTTGTTTTCATTGTATTCTTCTTCCGGGCTGCCTTCCGCGGTCTTGGGGAGTTTGAAGGGCGGCGAGAGCCAGCGCCCAATCGGCTCTGTCTCGTCGATCGAAGTTGGGGAATGCTTTGGTCTGAGATCTCTGGGGTAGGAGGGGCTCTACCATGCATCATAGGGTTGGGGTATTGCTGTATGAGCCGGTCAGTCTTCTATTGACTTCGGACGAGTTGCGTTTGAGCTTACATGCTGTTGTTGGAGAGCATAAGGATGGTATATACCATGTTGCTGAGGTAGGAAGGCTTGCTGTCCATACGCATCCTGTTTTTTCATTAGCCTGCTCGTCTCGTCCGTCTTACGACCTGCCAACCTCTTGGTGCAACATACGAATCCTATATCCATGCCGAGACTGTTCTGATCCTGATGGAGGTGATAGCTTTGGTTCCCGTACTGGTCAATATACCACTGGCCAATCTCTGGCTCTGGAGTGTTATCGAATGAGGTGGTTCCAGAAGGTATGTATGCACTATTGTCCAAGGTATATGGGTTTGCCTGATGCTCGCTTTGGGCATTGTGCTGTACTAGGTGACCAAAGCCATCCTGAAACTGGCGGCCGTCGGCGCTTGGGGGCGTCGGCGGAGGTTGCTTTACCACGGCCGCCACAGACATGGCCAATTTAAGGATGAGGCCAGGCTAGAACTTGGTTTATGCTGAGAGTATGCGTGGCTGAGGTTGAGTTGGGTGGAGTCTGCCTTGGAATGGCGTCGTGGTAGACTGGTGTGTTTCCAAATGGACTGCTATTCGTACTCCCCCAATGTCTTGATCGGCAAGGCTATTATTGATTAATGAGGTCTCCAGATACGCTGTTCAAAAGCGTTGCTCGATATGCACAAGTCGTGGAGGATTGCGTATCTTTGGTCGTCCGACAGAAGGGTTGCTGACTGAAGTACAGATAATTCTGGGGCTGGAGGTCTCAATCAGGTGTCAGATGTGTGAAACATGGAGGAAGCGGAGGGTTGACAAGGGAGTGGCTCCATCATGAGATGATTATGAGCGGAACGCACCTGTTGCGGACACCTGGACTAGTGTCTTACCATACCAACTCCGGATGCAGCAAGCAGGAGATGCAGCTCCAGACGGGGCTAAAGCTTCTAGAAGTTATGCACGCCCTAATGCGGCCAGAACCCATAACCGACATATAATCTTTGTCCGTTGCCGTCGATCTTGATTGCCAGCACTGCCTACGAAGGAATAGTTGACCGCGGGGAAGAGTCCCTTTGTCCACTGGCAAACTGTGTATAGGGACCAGAACCAATAATGGGACCATGTCCGCCGGAAGGAGTGCAGTGTGGTTCGAACCCAGAGCCTCTTTGCCGGATCTGTCGACCATACTAGCTAGTCATTTCAAGCCAATCTAAGGCCAACGGGAAGATGTTTGAAGCTGGACTCAGGACAGGACATATGATAGGCTTCAACCAATCATTGCCAGCACAAGTATATAGCTACCACGGTATCCTCCGATGCGGTGAAGATGATGCAGAACGGAGCCCTGCTCTACTAGTGTGGCGCTAAAGAGTGTGAAGATTTCAGGTTGGGATCCACGACTGTGGCCTTCTCCCTCCCTAGTATGAAGAGGAGATTATCCGACATTTTCTGACACGTCTAGCTTGTCAGAGTTGGGAGATGAAGTGCAGATGCATCCTCAAATCGATGCGTGCAGTTTCGATAACATATAGGGTAGGGTAGGGTGCCACAACGTGCACATTCCTCGCTTCCTTCATGCGGACTGCAGTTCGTCTTTCTGGCCCCCAAAGATCCAAGGTAGATGAGGATATTCTCCGATACGCTCAACAAGCCGCCTACTCTCAACAATCGCGGGGAAATTGATGTGCTAATGCAAAGATGCGACAGAGACAGGGGTCAAAACGGATAGTGGCAGCATCGGGCTAGGCGATAAATTGGTAGCACAACGTTGTTCGGACGTCGTGCGTTTACTTCCTGACTGACATTGTGACTTTAACATGACTCGAAGAACAGTTGACGATCATCTCTGCACTATTTGCGCCCGAGCGGTAGAGAAGTATATTGACGCTCGCGTTCACTAGTACTCTAGGGGGGCAGGGAACTCACCGTTCTTAGCTGGACCATGGACTATGAGTGCCTGATCATCTACAGAAGCCGTGAACAGCCTTTTTCAGTGGCTTGGGCCTCCAGCCGTCGAGAAACCTATGAGCGTTCCCAGTCGAATGTTTTACCTGGAATGTTAGTGGTGGGCGCCAAGCCGAAAACGTCGAATTGTGCAAAAAGCTATTAGAAACAGAAAACCAGCGCACAATTTCACATGTCTCCGTCTTGGTACAGTGTCGTTGCTAGATCTAAGTTTGTCGCGTCAGACGTTCTTATTTCGATTTTCCCCGTCATTTGCATTTCATGGCAGAATGCAAGGTTTACAAGTTCGTCCGGAGATTTCTATAGTGCATATCCCAGTACCACGGTCCCCCAAGTCAACGACTCAAGTCTTCGCATGATGCGCTCGGCATGACCGTTTTATCCGCATTTGCTCCACGCCATGAGTCTAAAATGGAGGACACACGCTCAAGTGTGGAAATGAGGCGCATGTATTCCAAATCCTTAAGCAAGCCTATGGGAGAGCATCTAGTTTATGCGATTGCACCTGGTGCACCTGTAGGCCATGAGTCGAGTGGGATGCATACAGCCGACAAGCAATTGAGGAATCGAGAAATGCGAGGATGGCTCGAAGTATGACTGCTTTTAAGCTGGGATGTTTACTGGCCGCCAGACGGTGCAAACATGGCATGATAGCGAGCATCAACTCGTGCCACTATTTAGGACATGGATCTTTTCCCCGATATAATGTTTGTCATTAGTGATGATTCCTTTTTAAATGACTCGACGTGGTTAAAAGACGAAGGGATTGCGACTCATGTACTGCCACACTGCGACTGGCTCACTGGCACACTGGGTAAGCTGGAAGCATTTCGGAATGTTTCCGCGTCAGCGCGTCACAACTGTAGATTGGCTTGAATGGGCGACCGTAATTGCAGCACGCAGCACAATCCAGCCATTCACTTTGCCCATCCAGCATCCCATCGGCAGTGCTTTCTGCTCTCTGGTCCGACGTCTCTGCTGTCTTTGTCTGACCTTGATCCCTCTCACTCACTCCCTCGAACTCCCTTTCACTCACTCCACTCACTTACTCACTCATCCTTACCATGATCATCTATTGACTTGCCCGCCCTAACCTGTCCCCATTTTCACAGATCACATCCTCTCGATTCAATCTTGCGGCACACGCGCTCTCTCTGCTCAACCCCTCACTCACCCCCCACACACCTTTCTGCATCCTGTCTAGGACTTGACCCCTTGACTCCTACCCAGCTTCCTTCTTTCACATCGCACTTACTTCGCCGGAAGTCCTCCTAGATTGTGGGCCCGCAATGGCGCACACTAAGGTGACTCAAGACACAAGGGATACGATACTAGGCATGCAACTCGCTCTCGCTCGATATCAAGAATGTAAAGTCATACACTGTGGACTATTCTTTCAGCAGAATGCTGACGTTCCCCCCTACAGCCTCCGACTCAGACGAACCGTACCTCCAACCTACAAATCGTGGGAACAAACTCAAACGCAAGGCGCATCATATCCGAGATGCCCAATCAGGGAGAAGCACGGGGACCAAAGCCTACAAGCGGGTGAGCTATAATATATGATATTGAATCTTCTAAATGCCGTTCTGACATGCCCCCATCAGAAGATTGAGCATGCTGGCTACTGCAGAAATATACTTCGTCGAAATCCTAAGCGCTACGATGAAGACGGTGAAGAGCTTGAAGACGACGAAGAAGACGACGAAGCTGATGCGCGAGCTGCGGAAGAAAACCCATATGCTGAAATTCAGCTCGAAAGTAAGCAGATACTAGCTATGGCTAACCAATCAAGTGATTAACGGTAGTCAATAGATCTACTACTACCTCTGACATCTCCTGCGAGCCTGCCGGACCATCCCTCCCTTTCCGTCCCATATCTCTCCCCAACATTAACAGATATGGCACAACATGCTTGTAAAATGGTGCAAAGAGAGAGGAAGACTTTGAACAACGCCAAGCAATTATTGAAGAAGCTGCGAGGAGACGATGTTTGGATACCTTGCGGTTTGCTCTATTCTAAAGGCGATGAGGCATTGTTCAGCACAGAACACATAAAAGGTGGTACTGTGCCAAGTGAGGACTCCCAGACTCCAAGGAGATTCGACATACAGGAAAAATTGGTCAACGGCAATGTAAATGGCGACCGGCAAGCGGACACTCGGAATGGGGTTCAGCCAGAAACAGAACTCGCCAATGTCAACGGACTACAAGAGGATACCACTGAGGAAGACAGCATCGGCGCAATGGAGGCTGCTATCGATGGCGCCTTACCCCCTCCTAGCCCGCCGACTGAAGCAAGAGAAGAAGAGGCTCTGAAGATCAACGTCCTCCCAGACCTGGAGATGGTAGATGCGAACAGCAAAGGGTCCAAAGGTCAAGAAGCCGAGCCAGAGGATCCAGAAGGGCTGGAAAGGAGTCTTGAGGACGAGATTGTGGATATAGTGGGTCCTGAAGCCTCAACCACAGGCCCAGCCGAGCCAGGAGATACGCTGGACATGGATGTTGGGTCTGGCCAAGATCCAAAGCACAACAGCAACCACGACGACATCGGCAGACCGATCAGCCCACGCACAGGAAATCGCGTCTCTGCTGTGGCAGACACTCCCACCAACGGACACAATGCCCTAGCAACAGAAGACACCCAACACGAAGACATAGAGGACGACATGGACAACGACAACGAAACCAAAAACTCCCCTCACCGCATGCAAACCCGCGCCCGAGCCCAAGCAGCCACTTCTCCCGCACCAACAACCCGCACCGCCTCTCCCTTCTCCTCCACCTCCACCCTCCCGCCAATCCATCCTCTCTTCATAATTCCCCCTCCCGCCATCCCCTCCCCCGACATCGGCCTTCCCCCGGCCGAAGCCGAAGACACACGCCGCATGCTGACCCTCTACGTGCAGAAACAGGAAGAAGTGTGCCGCGGTGCCGAGAGACTGTACGAGGGTTTGCTGAAAGCGGATCGGCAGCGGATGACGGTATTTAAATGGTGCAAGGCGGAGGGACACGTGGGGGAGATGAGCGACGGGGAAGATTGGTATGATAAGGAGGAGTGGGGGCTGGAAGACGAGGGGTTGCGAAAGGGTCACAATGATGATGAGGAGGAGGGAGTGGCGCAGGGGAAGAAGACGAGGGGGAGAAGGGCCTAGGGCGTGAGATTTGGTGGAGAAAATGGAGTCATCTAGGACATGATACCCAGCATTGAGATAGCGCTCTAGTGGCAATATCAAGGACATTTGAAGCCATGTTCATCTGGAATTGATTCACTCGGAGAGTAATCAAGGCATTCCCATCAGTCGTCCTCGCTATCGCTACCAAAAATCGCCCTGAAAATCTCCTCGCCAGGCCTCTCCCTCTCAATCGCTTCATTCCTCTCCACATCCACCTCGACCTCTTCCTCCCTTCCCTGGCCCTCCCCCCCTCCACCACCACCACCACCTTCATCCTCACCCTCAACCTTCACCCGCATCCCCACTCCACTCATCCTCAACTCATCCATATCCTTCTTCCCCACCAACTCGAGCCTCTTCTGCGGCAGCGCGCTCGAATGCGTCGGCGGCGGCGGTTTCCCGGTCCCTTGTTCCGAAGCAACGACATCGCCCGGATCCGCCTGCACGTGCGCCGGCGGCTTCACGTTGAAGCGTTTGCACAGCAGCCGCGTCGGGTAGAAATTCTCCACGGAGCGAGTCAGCGGGCCGTACATGCCCACGGCGGCCGCTTCCTCGGCGGGCGAGTTCGCTTTCTTGTTGGGTTGTGTGAGCAGTTGTGGCTCGGCGCCTGGTGCATCCGTCGAGCCCTCCAGTTTGACATTGTCGGATGCGAGTTTGGGAGCGGACGACGAGGCCGTGAACCGCGAGGCCATCATGCCGGTCACGGGTTTGAAGATCTGCGCCGCGTGCGCAAATTCATTCATTTCGGTTGCCCAGTTGTCGTTGCTGGCGCCGGGGGCTCGGTCCGGAAGGGTTCCGTCCGGGCGGAGGCCGGCGCGGATTTCGAGGAAGAGACGGTAGCGGGAGCGTTTGGAGGGGTCTTCGGCGTAGGGCATCCAGCCTGCTGTTCCGCGGCTGAGGGCTGCGAAGGCGGTCTCTTTGGCTAGGGGTGGGATGAGCGAGGAGAGGGTCTTGGTGTGGGATGAGGAGAGGTGGGAGTCTGCTTCGGATAAGGCGGGGGGTAGGTTGGGGTTGTTGGTCGCGGAGGCGATGCGAGCGCGTGCGTTGGGGTTGAGGTAGTCGAACACAGATTTGCCTGGAAGAAGGGTTTCGCCGAGAAGGGCAGCGCGAGATTTAGGGGAAAGCTTGGAGGCGGCAGCGATGCTGGCTGGAGATTGATAAGTTGACTGGGCTGAGGTGGTTGGATTAGGATCCGAGGACGTTTTGGAAGATTTCCAGCCTGGGGGTATCTTGGGAGGAGGATATTTGCCATCTTGTGAGAGGATTGTGGACAGAGGGTCTAAATTACTGGAGAGAACAAACCCTTCCAGAGGTAGACGGCCATCGCTGCATTTTCGAAAACCCGTAGCAGCTTTCCCGGCACTAGCTTTCTTGGAGATAAAGACTGGCTTGCTGTTCAGCAATGGATTGGCCGAAGATCTGCTGGCTTCGAGCTTCTTCTTTTTCTTCTTGTCGCCTCCTATTATGCGATTGTAGGATATCGAAGGGCCCATTGAATAAGGGTCTTCATCGTCCGAGCCATTATCATTGAGAATGCCCATGCCAAATCCACCTTTGCGTTCTGACTTCTTCTTTTTGGCCTTGCTACCATTCGTGAGAGCTCCGAAGGGTGTAGCTTCTTCCTCATCACCACTGGCCGGCTCTGCAGTTTTGATGGCCCCAGCGACATTTCTGGCCTCTGAAAGGCTTTCCTCACCTTCAAAGCCCAACCCTTTGCTGTCACTCTTTCTGATAAAGGATATCATACTCGAATTTTCCGGTGCAAAGAGGTGCGTTTGTTGATCTGATCCACCTTCCACCTCCTGTTCCTCTTCTAACCTTGCTTTTCTCCTAACCTTTGGTCCCACCCCTTGACCCTCACGCCAGCCCATCTTCTTCAGTAATTTTACCCCCATCGTCTCCCCGCTAGTCTTAAAGATGTCAATGAGGTTACCATCTTGCGATTGTCCTCCTGTAGTAGACCCAAGGCCTGCGAAGGCGTCTGCGGTTTGCAATTTCCTAGCCTCTTCAGCCTCGGCCAGGTCTTCCTCGTCCATGAAGTCTTCCGGTCTCTGCTGAGCCGGAGGGCCATCTTTCTTCCGATTTGTCCGAGATGAGACGAAATTTGAGGGAGTCCATCCTTCCTTGGACCCAACGGTATTGAAGTATCTGCACGTCCAACATCAGCAAGGCTTCGGCGGAATGCTCTTCGCCCACTTGGGACCTACCCAGCACTGAAACCACCAGTAAAGGCGCCGTGCAGTCGTTTCCTTCCTTGTTCGTCTGTGACCTCTTGCTTCCATACCGGCACATAGGAGCCGTCATCGCGAGTGTCTGGATCCAGAGGTGGAAGTGGAGTACCGTAGATGACGTAGGGCGACTGTTGAGCAATAAGGTCTGCTTCGAAGGTCGCACGCGATCGCTTGTAGGCCATGATGACGGTGATGATGAATGTGAGGCATGCTCGGGGGTTGTGCCAATTACTTGAAGTGCAAGTTCTGGCTGTAGATGAATGTGGTTCTACTCGTATTAATATCGAAATTCCAGTGTACGAGGGTACGAGGGTACTGTAGAAGAATGCCAAGACTATGCTTCGCGTGAGGCTGGTTTAGATTTGAGCTGGGCCTATCTATCTACCGCAGAGCATGCAGTAGTCAAACTCTGTACTATGGCGATACAGCAGTACACCAGTACACCAGTACGTGACTACTCACCAAGAATCTACCTTGACTATTCCATCCTTCTCTCCATGAGACAAACATGACCACTGTCCTCCATTCGTGATTCCTCTGCTTCAGAGTGATTGTTTCAAAACAATCCTGGCTTTGGATCCTTTCCCCGAGCGTGCCCCTCCATCCTCCTCGGGCATCAGGTAAGATACTCTCTCTGCAGGCCGCGTTGTCAATTTAATATCGACCTCCAACCTCCACCAATGATCATTTCACGCGACAAATCAACCACCAACCATCTCAACTCACAGCTGACCAACTCCTGACTCTCCCCTGAAACTCTCCCAGCCCCGTTGTCTCATGACAACCAAGCGTTGTCAGTCGCATCCACGTCAAGTCGCTTACGGCAAGGGACTACCTCGGTCTACTAGCTCGCTATTCCCATTTTCCAACGACGTTGCCTTGTTGACCCAAACGACGCCACACTTACCTCCACTTTCCAAGGGATCAATTCCGTACCGAAGTAGCGCCATCCTCCGTCTGACGACAGTCGACAAAGCGACAACTAGGTAGTTGCCTCGCGAGGCTCAAATCTCTAAGCTCCTGCACGCTGAATTGTTGATTCTCTCCCAGCATTATTCCCTCAACAGGACCCATGTCGGCTGCCTCAACAGCACCCCCCTCTGTGGTGCGCAGCACTTCACGACGACACCCTTCCTACCATTCTCCTACGACAGATCGACCTCACAGGACCAGCTCCACCGTTGCTAAACCCACAGCACCCCCCACCGGACCCTTGCGATCAAACTCTCAATCTCAACCACATTCCCGTCCATCGACGGCCGATCCGGCTTCTCTCGCCGGTGTCGCTCGGAAAGATTATGAAACAACCAATCTAGCTAGGCCTTCAATGTCTCGCCGCAGCTCTTCTCGAGAGCGATCGTATGCTGCCCCAACGCCCCAGCGAGCCGAGTCCACTCGAGAGTCTCGCAGAACCGCTTCAAGACCAAGTCAGTCGCGCAACACCTCACGGATGTCTACCGCTACCACAGCAGCGAACAGCGAGGTCGCAACGCCCGTTCCAGTTGGATCCACTGCTGCTAGGACACAGTCTGCCGTGGATTCCATCAGCGCTACACCTGTAAAGAGGAGGACAACACTTACTGCACAAACTGGACAGTGGTCTTTAGGCAAAACTATAGGAGCTGGAAGCATGGGAAAAGTCAAGTTGGCTAAGAATCTGGAGACTGGAGAGCAGGTTGCTGTCAAGATCGTGCCACGGCAATCAACGGACGAGCATCGCAATGATCGTGAACGCGAACGTGCAGATCATTCCAAGGAAATTAGGACTGCCAGGGAAGCAGCCATCGTCACATTGCTCAATCATCCCTATATTTGCGCGATGCGAGATGTTGTGCGCACCGATTACCATTGGTACATGCTGTTTGAGTATGTCAACGGTGGTCAAATGCTGGACTACATCATCTCTCATGGCAGGTTAAAAGAAAAACAGGCTAGAAAATTTGGTCGGCAAATAGCAAGTGCCCTCGACTATTGCCATCGGAATAGCATCGTTCACAGAGACCTCAAAATCGAGAACATCTTGATAAGCAAGACGGGGGACATCAAGATTATCGACTTCGGTTTGAGCAACCTGTTCGCACCAAAGAGCCATCTCAAAACATTCTGTGGTAGTTTGTATTTCGCGGCACCGGAATTGCTACAAGCAAGGCAGTATACAGGCCCCGAAGTGGACATTTGGAGTTTTGGTATCGTCCTGTATGTGCTGGTATGTGGAAAGGTGCCTTTCGATGATCAAAGTATGCCCCAGTTGCATGCGAAGATAAAGAAGGGGGTGGTGGACTATCCAACATGGCTTTCCCCAGGTAGGCCTGCCACCTTTGCAGGTCTGTTCCAATCTAGTTACTGACTACCGTTCAGAGTGCAAAAACCTCATCTCGAGAATGCTTGTGACAGATCCGAAACAACGAGCCAGTCTTGGCGAGATACTGAACCATCCGTGGATTACGAAAGGCTTCAATTCACCCCCTGAGAACTACCTTCCTGCAAGAGAGCCTTTACAAATGCCTCTAGATCCGCAAATCATCGAGAAAATGCATGGGTTCGACTTTGGCGATACCGATTTCATCGAGCGTGAGCTGACAAGAGTCCTTGCCTCGGAGGATTATCAGAGCGCTTTGAGGAACAATGCCCGAGAGCATGCTGTTCATGCTATGGGCAGTGAAAAGAAACGGGGTGTCTTCGACTTTTACAAGCGTCGAAATTCCGTGACAAGTCGAGAGAATCTGCCAAATGCGTCTTCCGACGCAGTGCAGCTTGGTTCGGACCCTGTCAACGCTTTCAGTCCCCTCATATCAATATACTACTTGGTTAGAGAGAAAAAGGAAAGGGAACGTATAGAAGCCAACCCCGGAGCATTGAGCATGCCCATGTCTCCAGGCGAGAAGCCACTAAAGATTCCCGACCTACCTGCACCCGAAGCAGCGTACACCAACGCTTCGGCTTACGAGATGCCTGGTGAAAAGGCTACGGGTGGCCGCTCGAGAGCACGGTCGAGAACACATGGAGAAGAAGACGTGACAGAAGGCATGAAGAAAGTCAATCTCAGTGCAGCTCCAAGTGTACCTCCGGCCATTGTGACGCCAAGTCATGAACAACAGCCTGCCAAAAAGGAGAGCACTGCTGTTGGACTCCTTCGAAGATTTAGCACGCGGCGGACAAAGGAGTCTAGATCAGAGGCCCAGCACTCTCCATCATTGCAGGTGCAGCCACCTACTGATGCATCCACGATGCCAAGGAAAAGTTTCAGTGTACGGAGGGCTCGTAATAGAGAGCCAATCCCAACGACGATGCTTCATCCAGGTGGAAGCACACCTCATCAAGCCGAGCTATTAACCCCACCTGGCACGCTGGACGCAAGATCGAGGAATAAAAATACCTTGAACCGGTCCACGAGTGTCAATTCTGCTGAATACCGAAAGCGGCAATCCCCTCGAGGCGCATCTGAAGGGCAAACCTCGATTCCAGCCGTTGAACCTCCCTTGACGAGTGGCTCTGAGCGGTCTAGCATCAGTGGTCATAAAATGAAAACAAGTGAGCCTCCGCCAGTCGACCAAAAAAGCAATCTCAACGCCCGGACCGCGACCACACGCACCAAGTCTCTTGGTCACGCGCGACGTGAAAGCATACAGGCAAGACGCGCTTATCGACAAGAAGCCCATGAGGCCAATGTACCAGAAGAACCAGACGAAGAAATGGCCGCCGGCGCTGATAATCCTAACAAGAGTCTTGAGAATATGAAGCCCGTCTACCTGAAAGGCCTGTTCAGCGTCTCCACCACGAGCAACAAACCCTTACCCGTCATCCGCATGGACATTGTCCGCGTACTCAAGCAACTCGGTGTGAAATATACCGAAATCAAAGGCGGATTCAGCTGCCGCCACGCCCCCAGCATTGATCTTAATCGCGGCCCTGACAACAGCCCTCCCAGCCCGGAACTTGCATCCGGCAACAGGCGGCGAATCAGCTTCGCTGGCGGTTTGAGAAGCGGTGAACGCAACGAAGAAGCGCCGGAGAGGCCTCTGCACATCGCCCGCAACCCTTCGCGCAAGCACCCAGCTCCCGATACCTCATTCACGGCCTCTGACGAATCGGACGACAGCGCAAATGGAGTCGGCGCCGCTCGACGACGGTCCGAGAGGATACCGGCGGGGGAAACGACTACGCATGTGGAGAGTGAGGTTGGCGGGAACATGGTGGTCAAGTTTGAGATTTTCATTGTCAAAGTGCCGCTGTTCAGTTTGCATGGGATCCAATTCAAGAAGGTGGCGGGGGGGACGTGGCATTATAAGAATATGGCGACGCAGATTTTGGAGGCTTTGAGGCTGTGAGGAGCTTGGCTGCGGATGGGGTTGAAAGACATGGCTCATTCAGGAGAAGAGAAAAAGAAAATACGGTGTTCTTTTCTTGGTGCTTTTGTGTAATTTTTTTTCTCTCTTCAAGCTCCTCATGCTGTTCCCATTGAGCGACGACGATTCAGGCTGCATTGGTACGAGTCTCCTTTCTTGGATCGATGGACTTTGGCTTGGCTGGATATAGGTACTCTGTATACCTTAGCTTCCTTCAAATGGAAAAATAAGTGGGCCTGACGCTGGCTTTTCGTCTCACTTTATCCAAGTACCGTGTACAATGATTGTTTGTAGTTCATACACTGCTACTACGCTCGTTCTAAAGCACACTACGAGGCTGTCTCACAGAGCATGTTCGGTCAAATCTTAGGTCAACAAGCCCTTCGATCTTCCACCTTTTCAACCCTTTCCTACTATGGCCACTAAGCCATTCTACGCTCATCGCTGCTATGCCTACTGCTCGTGGGCGCAAGCTGTGCACTCAGCTACGTGCAAACTCAGGAGATGCGGCATTGCCATGGGCATTAATGGTCGTGTTCGCCGGTAGCATGGGCTTGCTTGCCATTGCGAGGCAACGGACAAAGCCAGCCCCGGTCTTTGCTACCAACGGCGCCATAGGAGGGGCCAGATGCAAAGGGTGGGTGATATCGCTGTGATTTCGGGAAGCACCCTGCTTCTTGCTACTCGTATTGCTCCACCGCCATACTCACTTCTGGGCCGTCACTACACCTGCTTGGCCTGTACAGTGTGCCGAGTCAACTTGTTATTCTTCTCAAGACGGATCTGGATCGTCCTTACCTGCCTGCGCCATGATCCTCTTCTTGTATGCCTTTACGTCACCAGGGAATGGTTCCACGCTTCCGTTATCGCACACCCACAAGCTTGAACATACATTCTGCAACATTGTCACATCGTGACTGACCATCAGCACGCCTCCTTGGAACGCTCTCAACGCACTCGACAGGGCATCCATGGCCTCTATATCGAGATGATTAGACGGTTCGTCAAGAACCAAGATATGTGGATTCGTCAGGCTTAGACATGCAAAGGCAACACGGGACTTCTGTCCTCCAGACAACAGGGCCATCTTCTGCAAGCCAGTGGTACCTGTGATGCCGAAGGCGCCCAAGTGGCGACGGTATTCCTCGTCCTGCTTGCCGGGATAGTTCTTGGCCATGAAGCCGACGGCGCTGGCATTCATGTCGAGGGCGTCGACGTGATGCTGGGCGAAAAAGCCAACTCGCAGACGAGGGTTCTGGGATATGAGGCCGACAGAAGGCTGCAGCTGGCCAATGAGGAGTTTGAGAACGGTCGTTTTGCCCGCGCCGTTGGGGCCGACAATGCCGATGCGGGAGTCGAGTTGGACGTCGAGGTCTACGTTTTTGAGGAGGGGTTTTCCGGGCGAGTAGCCGAAGGAGACACCAGTCATTTGTATGATAGGTGGCGAGAGCTTCTCCACATCGGGAAACTTGAAGTGAACTGTGTACTCGCTTTCTGGGGCTTCCAGTATGGGCATCTTCTCAAGTTTCTTGATCCGGGACTGGGCTTCCGAGGATTTGGCGGCATTGTAGCGAAATTTGTCGATGAATGCTTGCAGATGAGCACGCTGGGCCATTTGGTTTTCGTACTCGCGTTTGGCTGTCTTGCGGCGCTCTTCTTTGGTAGCGTAAAAGGAGTCGAAATCGGCGCCCTTGTAATAGTCAAGGCGTTCAGAGTGCTGGTGAACTATGTCGGTTGCTACTTCGTTCAGAAAGGCTCGGTCGTGGGAGACGACGAGGAGGGTACTGGGGTAGGATTGAAGGTAGCTGGAGAGGAAAGTGATGGAGGGGACATCCAACATGTTGGACGGTTCTGTGAACAATGTCAACAAGCAAGGAAGAAGTCTTTTTAGGAGGTGCTCTACCGTCAAGAAGAAGCAGGTCTGGCTCGCAAAACAGGGCTCTAGCCAATGCCAGCCTCATTCTCCAACCTCCGGAGAAGGTCTTGGTGGCATAATGCTGCCTTTCTTCTGAAAAGCCCAGACCTGCCAGTATGCTTGCAGCTCGAGACTCAGCCTTGTCCGACTCCATCTCCGAAAGCTTTGCGTGAATGTCGCTGAGCGTAGTATCAAGACCTTCTCTATGCCTGTCGAGTTTTTCGGCATCTGTAGATGTGTCTGCCATGGACGACCGTTCAACCTCTAGCTCAGAAAGCTGTTTGCTGATTTTCTAGTACTGCGTTAGCGTTGTTCTTAGTGTATCACGAAACGTCAGTCCAATACTTCTTGTTCGCCCAAGAGATGCTTTCGCCATACATCCGCATCGAGGACTGCTTGCAAAGCGGGCGTGTCGTCTCCAGTAATCTAGCATTAGCAAAAAGCGTTAGACCACCTATCAGACATCAAATCCAAGAACATTACGAAGGATAATACCTCTTGCTCAACGTGAAGGATAGAGATATGCGTAGGGATTGCGAGTTCTCTTCGACTCAAGGCTCGGAGCAAAGTACTCTTCCCGATGCCGTTCTGACCTACCAGACCATAACGCCGGCCAAAGGCCATTGTCAAGGTAGTGTCAGTCAATATTCGCTTTCCACCAATAGAGACGTCGACGCCATCGACTTTGATGTCTTTGCTCTTGGCCTGGTCACCGCCCAGCTGTAGAGGATTGACTGCCATGAAGAATTCCTCATACGACTGGGCTTCGTCTGGCTGATCCAATAACCGAGACGCTTCATACTCGACATTTTTCATCACCTTTCGGTCTTGCTTTGCCTGGATCTTCTGTTCTGCTTTTTGGAGCTTCTTTTTGTCCACTCGGGACTCTACTTTTCTGCTATTGGCAGACTCCAAGTCGACCATACCTCCGGCCAGTCCCAAGGTGGAGGAAATGTTGCGTTGGGACCCCACTTGGATAGCTTGATCAAGCTTCCGAGTCTTTGGGGCCATTTGCCTCCTCTCGGGGTCGACGCCATTTGCAGCACTGAGCTTTGAGATAAATTTATCCACCAGGTTATGAATAGAAGTGGTGTTCTGATCGGAAAAGTCTCCAGACGCCGATACTAATAGTGCGGTGATGGTCTCGGCTGCTTCATCCAGTGGTGATTGGGCGCTAGGATCTGAGTCGATATTGTAGAGGGTGGAAGCGTGGTTCAAATATCCCTTGACGGTATCAGCATCCTCTGTCCACGTAAAAATGTACGCTGGTTTGGTTGTAGCAAGGATACAACTGACTGAGGCGTACTCGGAGATGACCTGATCTATACCCGGGATTTGTGCCTTGATTTCCGCTTCCATTTTCGTTGACCGGTCACAGCTAGAAGATTAGAAGAATAGTAGATTTGGTAGTACTAGAAGATGATTATCTCGATAACGATAATACTCGATTTTCTTCCCAGACAAAGCTTGCGGCGGCTGCTGCAATTTGACAGCCGTTGGCGAGCGAGTTAGCGACGATCCGAAATCACCCACACAGAATATTGAGCACGTGACACGGGGGGATTCCGGCCGCGAAATGAAGTAATATCAAATATCCAAATTGCTACCGGGTGCCAACGGGTCATGTATTTTTGAACAGGGTTTAAAAACATTAAACAAATTAGATCAATTAAATAAGAATGATGATCATTATTCAGGAATTCAAGATAGCTGGGTAGCTATTTTAAGTACCAGACGTGGCTGATACCCAATCAACACGTCGCTGTCACTTGTCGCGTGGAGAAAGATGCCTTGCAATGCACGCGGTCGCTAATCAGCTAATCAAAGCACTCCCGACTCCCATGGGAGATGCACCCTCGAGATGCATCTTCGATGGCATCATACCACCAGTTCTCGACCCGCGGGTTACATCTCGTCTTTCGATCTGCTGGCGATCATCCTCTCATCCCCCTCCCCCCGACACTCCAATATAAAGGCTCTCGCTACCGTGCAGCCTTCTTCGAGCATGTCCATCTCTCACCGCCTCTCGTTGACCTTGAGCTGTTGAGCTGCCGGCCTGCCTGCTCTGTAATACATGCAGGTTTCAGTGGGATACCGGATAACGACAGTGCCAAGATTTTGCGCCTCTCGGTCTTAAATGGCCGCGAATAATAAAGTAGAGTACATAGATTACTACATCGTGATCCATGTCTCCTGCCGGTGCAGAATCCTGGGAGATCGCCCTTTGGTTGCATGCTCTTGGCCCCGCTCATTTTTCAACTCATTTCTCTTTCAGGCAACTGCCAGTCTCTACGGGGGACAGCGTGCCACGCCAAGGGACCCAAATGGCATCGGCCTCGCGGGCCAGAGCGAGCTCTGACAAAGCGTCCGGCTTCTCAGAGACTCAGGGCTTCAGGGCACAGACAGTCTGATGTTCATAAGGATGAAACCTCCCGCTAGATCGTCATACGCCGTCCAAAAAAAACAAAATATCCAACATCGTACTTGCTGCAGTGAGGATAATCTTGCAGCTCGCTGCCGTGATTTGATAGGATCTAGCGGACCATGGTCCCTTGTAGCCCTGTAGGCTCTAGGGACTACCTCATGTAGTTTACCTTGGCCTTTACCCCGCCATGCTTGCCGGGCAAATGAAGCATGCTTGCTACAGATTGCTTATAGATCTGAGACCAAGCATTCATGGTACGGGTGGAGCGTGGTGGGAGCTCTGTGCCTGCTGAGCCTACCTAATTGCCTTTTTATTAAGCGACCAAAAGGCCCTGCAGTCCGAAGGCTAACTAACGCACAAATTCTGAGCCCCCAACCTGGTCTCGGCTTCCCTGAAAGTGCTTCGATCACCCGTGATTGGGGCATCTCAAATGTTCAGCAGGATTCTCATTCGCCTTCCCCTCTACCGGGAAGGTGCCGCGCAGCTGAAGCGGCATTATTGTTGTTGTCATCCTTTAGAGGCGGTACGCCTAGGTCAACCCCTGGTCCGGTGGAGTCTGGGCTGAGGTTTGGGGTTAGCAAAGAGGTGTAAGGAGTCCCCGAAGAAAAGCTTCCATTAGATGATTCCTCGTATCCTTTGAGATCCTAACGCTGGACCGCTGCTGGTCTCAATGATTTTCCCTGTGACCAAGGAACGCCCTTCCGAATTCCAGGCACTGAAGCCAATTCGCAGGAGCTGCGCATATGAAGATTTGGGGGGGATGGGGGAAGCTCGCAACGATTGTACAAATTAGGCTCAGTCTACCTCTATGAGTATCAGATTTACACGCCTATCCGATGGAATGATACAGCGCCGCCTACCCCATTGGCAATATGTGGGGCATGGTAAGAGAACGGGTGCAGACATGTGGGTGTGCTGTCAAAAGTTTGCCTTCACCTTCTTTTTTGCTCCGATAAAGTAGAGTGACGAGAGTAGAATGACCTCAAAAAAGGTAGTATTAGACTTGCAGTAGACTTGAACGCACGAAATTTGTAGAGACTGTCATTGGTTTCGAAAATGTTTACTTACCGGGATCTTCGTTACGCATTTCGTAGGCCGATGTTCCAAAGCCTGAACACAACCAACACTTCCATCACACCGACCGTCCATTGTTGTGCAGCAGCAAGTCGGGTTGCAATTGATTCTGTCGATGAATCTTCGAGTGCGCTTCTCTTTCTCAAGCATTTCTCCAGCCAACTTATACTTTCGTTGACTTTCGTAACGCCCGAGTCCAACAGCCATAACCTGCATGATACACTCTCCCACCCACACCCATTCTGAATGACTTCGTGTACCCCAGGACCCCCAAATACCTATTCAACGTCCTCATGTGCTAAGACGTACATTTCATGGTCGCTATAGACGTTGGCGAACGTCGGTGATGGAGACAGTCCCATCGGTACTGCTTCCTACCCCGTCAAGTGCCCTTTCATCCGTGCCAAACCTCGAGGCTCTTCGTCCAAATCTTTGCTTGCTCTATGCAACAAATCAGAGGACTATCCATAAAGATATACAGTCACCCTTTCATGTTCAACAGCTAATGTGCTATCTATCAACAGCTGTGTGCAACGGGTACTGTGGGCGTCGCAGCCGTGGGTTTTGCTTTTGGCCATCCGCAACATTCAGCCGCCAGACGACCGACATCGTATAAGAGGAGGACCACATCTAGATCTGGCTTGGATGACTTTCAGCCTCTTTCAAATATGCCAACAACACCATCAGCGCTTCCCCAGGCCGCATCTGCTCCAACCTCAAGACTTCGAAAGCGAAACTCTCTTGGCCGGCCCCTAACGTCGTCAAACAATTTAAAAGATGGAACGAGAACAGTTGGTTCAACACCCAACACTAAGGTTGCTGCCGAATCTGGACGTGTGGAGGCCGGGCGAGCTGTGGTGCAAGAGTCGGAACTTTCCACAGGCCACGGACCTTTTGCGTTCGAGTTCAAAGGCTCGGAGAATACTCCTCCTACAACATGGCTCAGGCGCATCTCGAGATCGTCTCTCAAGAGTAGAAGTCCTACGCCCACTCCCCGACCGCGCTCGCCGTCCATGTCCTACTCCAATGGCTCTACAGCACCGATTTTGCCTAGCTTTGGGGAGCCATTGGCCGGCACACTATCACGAAATAAGCTGGTAAAGCGAAGCTCTTCACAAAGGGCTCTGCATGGTTTCGATGGAAACGCGTTGCATTCTACGCTTCGCAGGCCGGCCACTAGCCATCAAAGATCTGCAAATCTCCAGCAGCATTTTCTACAGGATCAAGAGACTCGTCGGCCGTCTTTGGGCGCTTCATCCATGTTGCTCAACGATCTCTCCGAGGATCATCATTCATATGACGAGTCTTCGCAACTGTGGCAACCTTTCTTTAAGCCCCAACTTCCAGGCACTATCATAGATGGTTCTTCACGGAAACGCAGTGCAAATGGAATGCTAAACCGAAGTGATACACCTAAAAGTATCGTTCCAGGTATCACGGAACTACCTACTCTACTTTTGGCAACATCCATCAGTTCACGATCTTCAAACGAAGCAACCACCGGCCGTGCGTCGAATATCTCCATTCTTAGTAGACCTTTCACTCCTGTCGGATTGAATGACTTCACCTCTCCTACAGCCGATGAATTTACAGCTGATGTGAATGCCACCCCTGAGCTTAAACAAAGACATTCATTCTCGTTAAGTGACATGTTTCCTTCACCATCGCCCTCGACGTGGGTACCCCGTTTTGGCAGCCTCAGAAGAGGCAAAGGCTCCAGCAGGAACACTGCCGATAGGAGGGTCGTCTCTGCCCCACATGCTTCCAAAGCTCGTACAGCCGCCCCATACGTTCCGATCCAAGGAACCGCCGGGAGGCCGCCCACACCCACCAGCCGCCATTTCATGGAGAGCCAGACAAGTCCTACCATGGCACGGTCACGTCCGACCAGTGTACAACAGAGGAGTTCATCTTCGCCGCTTCCACTACTGAACCGTTTGTCCACATTTGAGGTTGACCTTCCAAATACCGTTCCCCCGTATCCAACGACTCCACAGCCAGAGGACCCAACTTCTCCACGAATTCCGTCGGGGCATTCTTCTCTGTCGATGCCGTATCCCATCGACCAGGTTACAGCTAAGACTAGGCCTCAGCGTTACTCGTCAAATCCGTCAGAACATGGCTCAACCCTTCTAGGATCAGATAATGAGAACAGCCGTCTAATGTCAGGCGACGAAGACGATATTGATTCACGAAGCGGCACCATGTATGACTCCACGAGAACTGGTGCAACAGGTAGTAGTCATTCTGGCGTAAGGAGGCCTCCTATCGATAGGATATTCGACGAGTCCTCACATCCAGAACTGCCTTCGAAGGAAAAGTTGATAGCGTTGCAGGATCTGCTGGAACACGAATCATTTGCTGTGGAGGAGGACCAGCAAGTGTCGACGCCCGTTCGAAACTCTGCTCTATGCAAGGACGACGACGGCTCCACTCCTATGCATGAAACCAGTAAATTGTCTTCTGACTTTTTTCCATCCACACCCGTTGCACAGACAGATCTCAGAACGTCTGGTCCTTCTACTCAAGGTATGGAGATCGATCAAGAAGATGACTTATGGTCTTTTGATCCAGCGGATGACTTGCACGAAGCGGGTAATGGCGCAAGTATCTCATCACCAAGCGAAGAAGGTAATACCTTCTTAGCCCATCACCATCGGAGACGAGAATCTCCGCCTCCTAATAGACTAGACATGCCCTCGAAGTCAAACATCTTTGAATGGTCAGAACCTCCTACGACGGATAAAGATACTCTGGAGGGAGAATCGCCTCGGCCGAAAACAGTACATGGCAGACAAGGCATGGAAATGCGCGGAAGTCGTCCAAACGGACGAAGGGGTCCTAGTGCTTTACATTTGCGGAGCCAAAGTGTCCCTGCCCCCAAGGATACGGGGAATCATCGCAATGGTAATCATCCACCCAAACTGCTGGGCAATAAAGGTCCTAGCGAGGATTGGGATGGTGATTTCGAGTTCGACGAGCCTTCTCGTGCTTCCAAACAATCAGCCGCCAGCACCGATTATATGCACCCCAGCCTTTCGTCGGGTATGCTCGTTCCCCGTGCAATTCTAGAGAGACAAGCCAGCGTCCATGGGCAATTCGGTCAGGTCAAAGAGTTGACTCTACTTGTGGAGGAGCTGAAGCGGCTTCAACAGCAAGCTAGCGGTCAGGGCATTATGGAGGGGCAATCTATTGAATTATGGAAGGAGGCGGAGGGTATTATCAATCTAGCGACGTTGGATGATGAGAAAGAGCTATTCCCGCCCAGATCTCCCCATTCTCCGAGTTTCGACTTCGACTTATTCGACGAAGACTCTCCACGCAATCGACGGAGATCAGGACTCTCACCATCCAAAGAAGAACGGATGAGTTTGGTAGATGAATCTTCTGGTTCGCAACCATCGTCAAGACGCTCTTCGGAACTTCAAAAAGTCGAGATACCACCACCGAACTCCAGGCCGCGCAAGGAGTCATCGGCCAAAGCCAAATCGGTCCTCGAGACTATTCATCAACAGCGTAGACATTATGAACCGGAACTTCTTGACGCAAAGCTCGCTCAGAAGAAGCTTCCTTTCGACACGACCTCCCTCAAAGATCTTGTCACACGAGCTGGCGTTGTTACTCGTGCTCTTAAAGAAATAGTTCGTCGAGCTGAGAACGGTCCAGAGACACCGGAGTCTCGACCCACCACACCTAGAGATCCGCCTTACACTCAGATGTTTCAACAAGCTCCTCACACACCTACCATCACCAAAAGTCCTCGTGTCACGCAGAGTCCTCGAAGCCCAAGGAGCCAAAGAGGCAGTTCCTTCCTGGGAGGAAGCATTGCTGGCAACGATAACGACATTAACGGACATATGAAAGTCATGACGGTTGTCTGAACAGGCTAGATCATCGCATCAACGTCAGCGTTCGGACTTGTGGCACCTTTTACGATGCCCAAAACCATCGCTTCGATTCTTGTACTATACCCTGTATTCTCGCATAGAACTTGTTTCCTTTACCGCTCATCACAGCATCTTAGCGACCTCGGATACGCATCATTCAGCGAATACACAGTGCGGTGGCGCTCAACGCCAGAGACCAATACCATTACTCGGAAGGACATCATTGTCACATGGCGCCTTATGTTCTCTGGTTTTCCGCTTCTTTACTTCACGCTGCTTTCATTTTTGCATGAGAGACGGCATTACGGTCAACACAAAAGTATAGGTATGAATATGATTGTCGAATATCTGTGTCCAACAATTAGACCACAGGGGGGAATTTTTAATAAGGGGTGCGGGCATGCATTGTGGGGCGATGGATGGCAGCAAGTCAAGGATAGGACGGCACGACTTTTTGTACAAAGGGCAGGCAGGCATATCAGACGAAAACAATGGTCTGCTGTATCGTGTGTCTGCCGAGTGACATCTGACACCCCCCACATCCACTCCGCTCCCAATCTCCCTCTCCCTCATCACTGCATAAGGGTCTTTTCGCATACTAGGCCCCATACCGCGCTCTTGAGCCGCTAATACTTCAAGTCCTCTCAGCACGATCCCGTCTGTGCTCTATTTCCCCAAGATAGAAAACCTACCCCAACACCGTCTCCAGACCCTCTTCACAGTCTCCCTCGCCGATATCCCCTCTTACAGCCTCCTCACCATACGCGTTCGGCACCACACGCGGAATCTGTACCTACAGCTTTCTCCCATTTCCATCTTCATCCGTCTTACCTTGCGTTCCTCATTGGGGGACTTCCTATCTTGTTCTCAAGTCAAGGTATTGCTTTCGATCTATGCTGTCTTCAATCACCTCGTGGGACCTGGGATACGGGAAGGAAAGGGGGTGGGGTTGGACAAGCAATCGAGGATACATCTAACCGTGCTGCTGTGTTGGAAAATACGTTCCGCAAGTCTCTTCAACCTCAAGCAATCTTGATGAAATCTACGATACTATGATGTGGGGGTTTTTTAAGAAACAATCCAAGGCCTACTAGACATATTTATCAATGTTGACTTCGAGGCAGAGTAGTTGAAAAGAGAGAAAAAAAAGGAATGCCGTCTTAATCCTTTGTTGACAAAATAAATTCCGCCGCTATTACACTATATCTTGGCTCTATCTATCTAACGCTTGAAAAGATGGGAGAACCATGGAAATGCATAATAGTCTAGATATGATCTCCGTAGAAACGGAGGATGAAGATCCAAGACCGTGATATATCTAGAGAGCCACAAATATGGCACCCTCTCCCCACGGACTTGAGAACCAAGGATGACGTTTCCCACGGCCGTTTGTATCTTATGAATGCAGGAAAGAAACGAGCTGTGCCCTCCGTGCATCACCCAATGAATGAATACTTCGTAATGTACGCTCGAGCAAAAGGCTCGAGGATTTTCCAATCGTTCAGCGCATCAGATCATCCTGCATAGGGTAACGAGTCCCTATAAAATATTTACCTCATCTACTCTGGTGTCGCACTTTTCAGTGCTGCGCTTAGACTCTGCTGCATTGGGCTGGGTGACAGCTGAGCTACAGGCGGTATTACAGCCGGAGTACCGATCACTCCGTGAGAGGGCGCTGTACGAGGCGGACTGTGCTTTGTTGGTGAGAGACCTGGCGATGAAGGCGCGTCGTTCTGTAGTGGTGGTTTTTGCGCAACTGGGCTAGATGCTTGTAGATTTATCGCCTTCGAAGCAGTGGGAGGCGACTGCTGTTTGATGGGCGACAAGGCTGGCGGTCCGGTTGCTGCCAGCGGATGATTGGAAGATGCACCATTTGTGTGAGGTGTCTGGTACTGTGGAGATTGATAATGCGAGGGTTGGTATGACGAAGGGCTATGTTGAGAAGGGGACAGTGAAGGGCCATTCTTGACGGGCGAGGGGACATTGTGGGTTGAATGAGAGGACGGTGGGCGTTGACGATCGATGAATTTTGTGAACGGGTTTTGAGATGGTGGAGGCGGGCCGTACGCCTGAGTATGCTGAGGTTGCTGAGGTGGTGTATAGCGTGCTGACCAGCCTGGATTATGAGACTGATGGCTGCCTTGAGAAGCTCCGTTGGCGTAAGGTGATGGGAATGCTTGTGGTGGAAGCTGGGGTACATATCCGTTCTGTGGGGATATATGGTTGTTATATCCATTGGCGTATGCGGGAGGCCCGGGGGGTGATCTGAGGCCTGGCGGAGGTGCATCTTGATACGTTCTTCTAGTGACGAAACTCTCCTCCTGATTACCTGCGTAAACGGCTTGGCGTGGAAGCTGACCTTGCGGAGACAACGTTGGACCATTCATTACGGATGCATGCATACCTTGCTGTCCATTCTGAGTTGCGCGAGGGTGATGAGCGTTCTGCGGATGATGATTTTTGCTGTCAACAGGCTTGAACTTCTTGGAAGGGGGCAATTGAGACCTCTCCTCGCTTGACATGCGCTTCTTACCCTCGTTCGCTCCTGGGATGTACACTTTTGGTTTCTGTTGGGGTGGCGAGGATGATGATCCAATATGAAATTTGAGACTTGGGATTTTGGGCTTCTTCGCGTCTTCTTCGCGGCGTTTGCAATCTTGGCAGATGAAATGGAAGTCGTCCTTTTCGGCATCTATTTGAGAAATGCCAAGGCATGCACTGTGCTGCCAGACGTTGCACTTCTCACATGCTACACTGTGAGATCCGTCGTCCTAGGCAATCTTAGGGTCAGCATTCTCAATATCAGAGCTCGGAATTCATGACTTACGAGATTAGTGCCGTGTACTCCACATCTTGCGCAATCAAAGAACCATTCGTCGTCTTCAGCCAGTGCGGCGAGCTCCTTCTTCCTCTTTTCTATCTCCGTCTTCAGATGCCTCTCAGACTTCTTTGCCTCACCAGCTTCCACTTTTTTGTTCTCTTCCGAGAGATTGGCCAA
>JAEUBB010000024.1:77274-95839 GCA_018257885.1 Parmelia sp. 050094
AGATCAGCCTTTCGTTTTCGCTCCGCTTCAGCAACTTCTTGCTCTTGTCGTTCTCGCTCCATTTTAGCTTCGAGCCTGCTAGATCGCTTGGCCGTAGCCAGCTTCTGCATATTCATTAACTCCCGTTCTTGCTTCTGCTTCTTTCTAATTTGTGATTCTTCTGCCTTCTCAATAACCGGTAAGACTTCTCCTTTGATTCGTCGGTGAAGCTCCTTTTCATCCAGATCCCTACTCTTCTGTATTGATTCCAAGAACTCCTGGTATTGGCCAAGCGTAATGGCAACGCATTCCCACTTTCTCCCGCCGAAATCGTCATCCTCTTCGTCCGGGGGGCCGGCACCCCCATCCTCTGCTGGCGTATCATTGTCGGCATCGTTCGCCGACTCCTCGGGCTCTATCGTCTTTCTTCGCTTGCTAGCTCTAGCAGCAGCTTTACCCTTCTTCGATTTTGCTTTCGCTTTAGGGGCAGGTGGGGAAGGCGGCGGTGGGTCGGTGCGGCGGTACAGTCGATTGTCATCGAGAACAAAGTAATAGCGCTCTTGTTTATCGTATCCAATTTCTTCGATACGCTAAATGCCGTGCGGTCTTAGCTGACGTTGGTTGGGAAGTGAAGGGGGTTCATACCCATTGTGTTTGCTCACTGTCCTTCACCTCAGGCATTCTTTCTCTCATCCTGTCGGCATTTATCAGGGTCCATTGCGAGAGTTGGACAAGTACTTTCAGCTTGAGGAAGACGTCAAATTCAGCGAACTTCTGTGGCTCCTCATCGGTGCCGAAGGGATTTCGATTGGGCGCTTTTGCCACATATTGGCGACGTGTGTACTCATCGAAGATTTCTGGGCTTTAAGAATGTTAGAATCAGATACTTAGGAAACATAGGCAGTACTCACGTAAGACCTCTATGTGAAGATACATATTTGAGAAGGGCGAGTCCGATTTCTGATAATACCTGTGAGGGTTCTGGCTTGAGACATTCGGTCTCAAGATCCTAAAATGAGAAAAGATTCAGCTTGAGACTTCTTAGACAGACGAGTATGTTCAAGGGTGAAGGAATAAAGGGCGACGGGTTTGAGGGGAAGTACCTCGATAGTCAAATCTTCGTCAATTTTCACGGCCTTGCCGAAGATATAGATATATTGCATGAGGTTGGCCAACTCCCATGTGTTCCGTATCTTATCAAGCATGCTCAACTCCGGTGCAGGCTCCGAAGACTCCATCTCATCCCGGTTACGCTTGCGGGAAGCCATGTTCACAGCGCCCCGAGAGGTCCCTGATGAATTTTCAGACTTTTATGCTCAGGAGAGTCGAGGGTGTCAGTGAGAGGTGAAATGATAGCGGTGGAGAGTTGATTATGGGTGTCGGGGAATTATTAAGTGGTTATAAAAGAAGCTCACCAAGCAAAAAGAAGGTCAAGGATGTGAGTGATATTGAATTGGGCTTGAATTTCAGCATCATCAAGAACGCGATGCCCTTACCCTGCGGCTACGCTAGTGAGGAAGCGCGCTAAGGTATTTCCATGGTGGTCAACCTTACTCCAAAGTGCCTAGTATATGTGAGTATCTCTTGGCAGTCGAGTCACTCTGGAAAACAATGACAAAGTCATTCATTCATCCCTTCACTTTGGAAATTTGAGATCTGAAATACCTGTAACTACTTCTTATGCTAAGCACAGCACATCATGATTATAATAGCTGTCAATTACTTGTACATTTTCAGCAGAGCTGAGCATCCTGAGATCGTAGAGTACAGGGCAAGATAGAGGCAATGTACCACAGGCATACATCATCCAAGGCATTTCAACCTGCTCGCTGCATTGTTTATCAACGCCGATGCCTTTGCCCCCTTTCCAATGAAAATGCTTTTGAAATCCTAGTAACAAATCTCTTCTCTTTAATCCAAAGCGCCAGGGTATTTCTATGCATGTGAAAACCAACCGTCCCTGATGCACGCATATGCTACAGGCCCAAAATCATTTAAAGGGTATATCTTCCGGGAATTCGTGATTTGTCGTTCGTAATCGAGGGGACGCAGGCATTACATTCCTTGGCTGTTGGAGCTCTCGACCACATTGTCTGAGAGATTGATGAGTAGTTGGGCGAGGCAGCGTTTCGTGGCAGCGTCATCACGAAGGACCGAAGAGAAGGTCGCATCTCGGAGAGGCTCGGGTAGGCATTGACGGAGAGCCTCGCGTGCACGGGCATTGTCACTCAGTCTAACAATACATTAGCTACTAGGCGACTCTATTTTGTCAACACGGGGACTAACCTGAGAAAACATCTCACGACATGTTTCAAGAGCCGCACAGTCTGCTGTTCGACCAGCTGAGAGACCATGTTACTAAGCACCGTGCCGACAGCGTAGAATCGTTCATAGGTATGACATATGTACCCTAGTCCAGTATCGTCAAGTAGTATTTTTTGTACAATGAATATGGCAACGGTCTTGCTCAATTCCGAACCAGTTTCCATAATTCGTAGGCACAATGGGATTATTTCTGTAGTCAACAAGAAGTTGATCACCTCACTCGAGTCGTTCTTAACCAAGGCACCAATGACGCCAAGGGAGGTAAGACGGAGGTACTCAAATGGTCTCGACTTCGATGTTGTGTTCAAGAATGGGTATAGAAACAGAGGAATATGCGCTAGCACTAACTTAGCCCGTAATCGAACGTGTATAGACAGGATGTGCGTACCATTGAGAAACAGGGCACGTGTCTCGTTGTGCGAGGCAACGCACTGAAGCAATGCAAGAGCGTTGCACACACGGTTCGAGGCAGCGGCTGTCAGTTGTGACGGGTTGAGTAAAGGGTAGACTGAGATGATCTCCTGGAGCAGGGAAGTCATGACACCTTTTTGTCGAGTCAGTAGCCACCTCTAGCTTGATAGTAATTGGCACCGTACCAAATGAATGCCATATGATTAGTGCCAACTCAGGCACCTGCTCCCTTTTCTTACTCAACTCCATGAGCGCAGTCTCCCTCGAGTTTCCATTCATCAATTCTGCGACCCATCCAAGAACTAGTCTATTTTCCTCCATCCAATTCCCCTCCGCCGAGTTTGGACCGCTGTTACGGTCCATATTCATACCGTGCCCGTTTGTACCACTATTGCTGGCTCCCAAACGGTTGTAGTGCTGATGTTGCGCGACAGCCTGAGCATGTGCATGTTGGTGAGCAGCATGATGAGGATGCTGCTGTTGTTGATGATGGCTTTGCTGTTGGTGATGCCACGATGGCTCAGCTTGCGGGTACTGCTGCTGGTGAGAGAAGATATGCTGTGGATTGATCATTTTGAAGGTCGCCGAGTGATCCGACGGAGAAGTGGGGTGATAATGTTGGACGTCCAAGTAGTATCTGGAGATGAGCACCGGCAGGAGTTGAACATCATGGAGACATTGAGAGCATCTGAATTTCTGGGCAGATTTGAGGTAGCAATAGGAAGCTTCAAGAACCCGAAGTTGATGCAGGTTTTAAGATCCGTCCTGTTGTTCGCAGACAGTTCGTCGCTCGTTCGCAGATGAAACAAATGGCAAACAGAAATATTGATAGCTGGTGACTTAATTAAGCAAGAAAGTGAAGAAGCAAAAGCAAAGGAGCAGTTGTCACTCTCTCGTGCCAGGTACACCAGGTCACGTCGATATTGGTCTGTGCTTCGAAGTATTCTCCTTTTGATCTAGCCTCAACGGTTGGCCCACTAAGCTTTACGGTACCAAGGTAAGGTATGTATTATAACGACGTGAGACAATCGCTGATATCTTCCCATGTACAAGGTCATACCATTACAAAGCTTTGATATCTGTTCAGGTGCTGTGCCTTAGTATCAAAGAGCATTCATTAAATCTTCTCCATTGTAATCGCACTTAATAGCAAAGGCTGGATCAGATCTACACCGTCCACTGCTGAGAATTGTCCGCATCTTACGATCATCTGCAAGGGACCGGGCATACGGGCCCGGGTCGTATCACGGTTTCGATACTAGGAGACTTATATAATTGTATTGCCAGGCCTCAGACTCGATGAGTCTTGGATAAATACTTTTCTGCAAAGTCAAGAAGAGTATCTCTTAAGGTCCCAAGGGATCATGCCATGCCATCACTCCAGCGCTAATTCAGAAGACCATCCATCATCCATCATCAAGCCATGATTTGCACTTGCCACTCATCGGAACTCCATGGCACCGAAACAGCCGCGATCGTTCACCCACTTTAGCTCAAGCTGCTGGAACCTGTTGTTGTTATTGCTAAGTATATTAGCATTGAACTTTGCAGGCGTATCACTGGAAAGACTGCACTTACTGCTGATTGCTCGATGAATGGAAATAGATTCCATTGATAGTGCCCGCTACTTGATTAAAGCAGATATAGTAGAATCCCTCGAAGCTCGCACCATTAATCTCGCGCACGCGATGATCTGGCACCAAAAATTTCTCCTTCCAGCGCATGAACATGTTTTCGCGGTTTGTGCTATTCTTGTAGTGGAAGTCGGGCTTCTTGGCTTGCTTCGCAAGAGGGCGCCAAGCGGGAAATCGAGCCCAGTGCTTCATGTCCTCTTTATCGCTGGCTCCCCAGTCCTCGTGCTGGGTCTGGAAAGTGTATTTGGGACCGATTATCTCGCCTTCGAAGAAGGTAGTGAGTGTAGCGTGTTCAGGTGTCAAGCCTGCAACTATTCTTTAGTAGAATTAACTGGATGACTAGGCCCAGACTGACCTTCGATCTTGAGATAGCCACAGATGAATGACTCGCACATATCGACGGTCTTAATGTCAACTTCCACGCTGTATTTTTGGCTGTCTGACTGCTGTGTGCCACGAAATTTGCTGCCCGCACGGAGCATCGAGGAGGTGTGTGTTTGAATCAGCTGGGTGTAGCGTTAATTAGCTCGGTACTTGTTCTGGTAATATGATTCAATACTCACTCTATTGCTTTCGATACCAAAGCGCAATGAATAATAGAGGTCGAGGGCAGAGGATGTAGGTGCACATGGTTGGACATGCTCCACTTCCTTGTCATCTGCATGTGGGCTTGATGGGCTGTCGCCTAGCGAAGAGGCCTCTCCTAGGTCCATGGTATTTGTCTGGTCAGATGTCTTGTCGTGTGCCGTCTCAATTGTGACATCCAAGGTATTTGGACTCTCTGCTTCCACAGGTACGCTGTCATGTTGCCCCAGCGCCCGACGACTAAGCGTACTATCCAGGGCCGCACGGCCAAGGCGGTCGAGTACTTCCACCCTCCATTGTCCCGGCCGATCTTCCTCAGGGGGGCATGTTGTGTGGGTTGACCTCTCAAGTAGCAGAGGTAGTTGATCTGTACTGTCCCTAGGAGTCGGCATTGAGTACAAGCATGGACAATCAGCAGTCAGACTTTAATCATCCAAAATCACTTGATTTAAAGTATGGTACTCAAAATACGCATGAATATTATAATACAGTAGAGAACATGATGAGTGTCCGCGGAAGTTGTCGAATGATTCTTGTCCAAAAGCACGAAGGCCAAACTTGGGACGGGTTGCAACGATCCCACGGTTTGCGGGGGGGCGCTAATGGCCGCGTCTTCAGCAACCCGCCACCCAAGCAAAGCATTGCATTGCATTTGGGCAGCTTTGCCGAGACGTTGTACCACTAAATGCATCTAGCCTCGCTAGCCTCCTGGACATATTCGACCAGCAGTGGGTACCTAGAACAACTTTTGATGATGATGATTATCCCTCGACACTTTCTTCTGAGGATGCCAAACGAGATTCCCAGGGTATGTCAACCGAACCTCAAAGCTGAGCAACATATTCGCTGTAGTCACTCAACTAACATCCTGCGGGTCCCACTCTCGTCATCTAGATAGGCTTGATCTAGAGGTTCCACATTAGCTGCGGATACTTCTTTCATGGAAACCCGGACGAAGCAAAATTTGCCGTACCTTGAAGTGTAACGATATGAGCGAAAAAACAAGAGCTTTAAGGTCCTGAACAAGATAGTAGAAGACACGCAGACCTTCTGGATCGGCTGACTCTGTGACATCGACTAGAGATCCTATTTTGGCGGTCTGGCAATAGACAATTAGCCCATGCAGTCTATGACGCTGCCGTCCCACACAGTACTAAATACCTCAAATGATATATGTTCACTTCCCAGTCTGATTTCTAGCTCTTGCCTGCCATCTTTGTTCTTTTCTGGCCATTTCGTATCGTCCTCCCTTGAGATGCATTAGCGAGTGGGGACGCAGAAGGTGCACTGGGGGCCAGCTACTTCATAATCTCGCTCTCCTTGATGATGCGCTTGATCTCGGCAATGAGGAGTGAGCTGACACACACTGCACCGCATTAGCTTGCTTGCCCTTTGGTGTAGTCTTCGTTTGTAGACGCACTCTCCTTGCGGATGAGGGAATCGTTGCGGTAATTGGAATTATTAGCATAACGTGCAGAGGCACTACGACCATCGCCGAGGGTCCGGAAGTCGAATTCTATCACAGATCAGTAAATGCTACATATGTACAAATCAAAGTTTTCTGTTCACCTAGGAACTCATGACCAAATCGCCCAGAGTGTCCTGAGCTGCAAATATATCAGCAGCGGCAGAGACCCAAGGAATCAATATCCCTTACTAGTAGCGCACGTAGAAAGGCTCACTGGAAGCAGCCATGTTGACCACAAAAGTTGTGAATTATAGGTGGGACAGCTTGGAAGCTTTCGAGCTTGTCGCTGTAAAATAAAGGTTTAGCGCCGAAATTTATCTCGGCTCCACAAACCCAAAGTTGCGGACAGCTGTGGTCGAGTTCGGACATTCAACCAGGCAGGAATGAGCCTTGAATAAAGGCAGACGTGTCGCCTATACCTAGTCGCTGAGTTGTCAAATTGGTCGCTCATTTTTGTTGTCTCCAAAGAAAGAGGGAGGCGGTGGTCCCTACAATTGCTGGCAATACAGTGCTTGCAGCACAGTCCAACGTCGGAGATCTCCAGGATCCAAAGCGAATACAGACCTTTCCAGATAGACAGACCATTCCGGCGCCTGACCATGGCTACCTTCATGGAGCACGCTTATAGCTTGGTCCACCAAGACAACACGGCCGACCAACCGACCTTGCAAGAGCTGAAGACACATCTAGAGAAGGGTTCGGATGATGCTAAAGCTGAAACGATGAAGAGAATTCTCACAATCATGCTCAATGGAGATCCGATGCCATCGTTGCTCATGCACATCATACGTTTCATCATGCCATCCAAAAGCAAGGCCTTGAAGAAATTACTTTACTTTTACTACGAGATTGTCCCCAAACTTGACGCAAGTGGAAAGCTCAAGCAGGAGATGATTCTGGTTTGGTGATTTATTTGCAGTATCCTTTTTGGTGTCGATGCTAATTCGTGGGAAGCAATGGCATTCGCAATGATCTACAGCATCCTAATGAGTATATCCGGGGCAATACTCTTCGATTCTTGTGCAAGCTTCGAGAACCCGAATTGATCGAGCCTCTCCTTTCTTCTGCTCGATCCTGTCTGGAGCATCGACATGCCTACGTCCGCAAGAACGCTGTTTTCGCCGTTGCCTCTATCTACCACCTCTCCGAGGTCCTAATTCCTGACGCTCCTGAACTCCTTCAAACATTTCTCGGAGGCGAAAGTGACCACACATGCAAGCGGAATGCATTTGCAGCTCTCAGTGCCATGAACCATGACAAGGCGCTGGAATATCTGAGTGGAGCTTTCGACGGCATACCTAATGCAGACGAGCTGATACAGCTGGTAGAGCTTGAGTTCATACGCAAGGATGCTGTGCAAAATTCGCAGAACAAAGTAAGATTATGATACAGAGCATGCTCCTGGGGTGACTGACCTGGTATAGGCTCGGTATTTGCGCCTGATCTTCGATTTGCTAGAGGCTGGGGCTGCAACTGTAGTTTATGAAGCCGCATCATCACTAACATCACTCACAAATAACCCTGTAGCTGTCAAAGCGGCGGCGACTAAATTTGTCGAACTCAGCGTTAAAGAAGCCGACAACAACGTGAAGCTCATAGTACTGGACCGAGTTGACCAATTACGGAGAAGAAATGAGGGTGTCTTGGATGACCTTACAATGGAAATACTCCGCGTTCTTACTAGTCCTGACATGGATGTTCGAAGGAAGGCTCTCAACCTTGCTCTCGAAATGGTCTCAAGTAAGAACGTTGACGAGGTGGTAATGCTCCTGAAGAAGGAGCTTCAAAAGACTGTGGATGAACAGTACGAGAAGGTACGTTGTATCAACAGGATTCCTTTGTGGACTCCTTAAGCAAAATACGAGGGCAGGGAAATGTTTTCCTCTTTCTGGGGTTGTCTCACGGCTCGAGTAATTGCCTGAATGGAACTAGGGCTGATTATAGAAATCTAGAACACCGAATATCGACAACTCCTCATTCACTCAATACATCAATGTGCAATCAAGTTCTCCGAAGTTGCGGCGTCAGTCGTGGACCTACTAATGTACGTAAATTCAAAAGGGATGCCATTCCTGTGTAGTACCAAGCCTGAGTCTCAAGTCGCATCCTTGGAACAAAGACTCCTGCTTTATACTCTGATATGTTTCAGACTTCGGGTGTTTGCTGTCAATAAGCAACGCTAACTCTACTTCAGGGATTTCATCGCAGACTTTAATGCAACCAGCGCCGTTGACGTTATATCGTTTGTCAAAGAGGTCGTGGAGAAGTTCCCCAAACTTAGATCTTCAATTGTGGAGCGTCTTGTTACCACGTTGAGCGAGGTTCGTGCCGGAAAGGTGTACCGAGGTGCGCTCTGGATTGTCGGTGAATACTCACTAGAAGCCAACGATATCCGGGAAGCGTGGAAGAAGATACGGGCGAGTCTTGGCGAGATACCGATTCTATCCTCGGAACAGCGACTGCTTGAGGAAGTACCTGACGAGCAACAAGAACCGAAGGAGCAAGTGAATGGTCACGCGAAATCTTCAGCGCCTACAGGGTCGAGGAAAGTCTTAGCAGATGGTACGTACGCCACGGAGAGCGCTTTGACGAGCGACTCGTCTGCCAAAGCCAAATTGGAAGCTGTTAAGGCTGCACAAAAGCCTCCGCTACGGCAACTTATATTAGATGGAGACTTTTACCTTGCATCTGTACTTTCTTCGACTATGACTAAGCTTGTGATGAGGCATTCAGAGATCTCCCAAGACACCGCCCGTACCAATGCGCTGCGGGCTGAAGCTATGCTTATTATGATATCAATTATAAGAGTTGGTCAATCACAATTCGTCAAGGCTCCCATCGACGAGGATTCCGTCGATCGGATTATGTCTTGTGTCCGATCACTGGCCGAGTTCGCACAAAAAAAGGATCTGGAGACAGTGTTCCTTGACGATACTAGGAAAGCATTTCGTGCCATGGTACAGGTCGAAGAGAAGAAGCGAGCCGCGAAAGAGGCCGTGGAGAAGGCAAAGTCTGCGGTTCAGGTAGATGACGTTGTTGGTATTAGACAATTGGCCAAGAAATCTACAGGGGATGGCTCCGATCAATTCGACGTTGATCTCGAAAAGGCTACTGGGGGCGATTCCGCGACTGAAGATCTCTCCTCGAAATTGAGCAGAGTGGTTCAGCTTACCGGTTTCTCGGATCCAGTGTACGCTGAAGCATATGTCAAGGTCCACCAATTCGACATTGTGCTTGACGTGTTGCTGGTCAACCAAACATCGGAGACACTTCAAAATCTATCCGTCGAATTTGCTACTCTAGGCGACCTGAAGGTAGTGGAACGGCCAACGACCCAAAACCTTGGGGCGCACGACTTTCAAAATGTTCAAAGTACCATCAAAGTGTCTTCAACGGATACTGGCGTGATCTTTGGTAACGTGGTCTACGATGGATCCAGCTCGACAGAGAGCAATGTCGTGATCCTTAATGATGTGCATGTGGACATCATGGACTATATACAGCCAGCACAATGCACAGAAACACAATTCAGAACCATGTGGACAGAGTTCGAGTGGGAGAACAAAGTCAACATCAATTCGAAAGCTAAGACGTTGCGGGAATTTTTGACGCAACTAATGGCATGCACTAACATGACATGTCTGACACCAGAAGCATCAATGAAGGGCGACTGCCAGTTCCTAAGTGCAAATCTTTATGCTCGGAGTGTTTTCGGTAAGAGACCTGCAATAGAAAGTCAACAGGTCGATCGAATGCTGATTGTTCGACAGGAGAGGATGCATTAGCAAATTTGAGTATCGAAAAAGAAGGAGACGACGGGCCGATAACAGGCTTTGTACGCATTCGCAGTCGATCGCAAGGTCTCGCCTTAAGTCTGGGGTCTTTGAAAGGATTGAACAAAGTTGGAGGCTCAACTGCATGAGGTGGTCGTCTACATCCATCTCTGTGGTCTGTCTCGTGAGTCACTCGTCTCGGTCTGCCTGAGTCGAAACGAGCACTCAAGGATGCGTGACACGTCACCGCCCTTACTAATAGTCCTACAAAAGGCTGCTGGCTCTGTCTCGCCCACGTCCTGTATGGGCATGGCTATGAATGTAAGGGGAGTCAAACGAAAGGGAGGTGCGGAAGCTGGTTTGAATCTCCACCTCTAGACGACTAGGAGTGTTTGTGCCATTATCGTTCTGTCATGATCGTGTATAGAGATAGCCAAAAAGCTGTAATGAGCATGATAGACAGGATGATCATCGACATGAAAAATGTATAGTCAAATAACTGTCTGGATCCGACCTACTTTTTAATTGGGTGCCTCGGGATTCCTTCAGCCCTACGTCGGTACTCTCCCGACCTTGGACCTGGTCGTCGGCTCGCTAAAAACAGTCGTCAACTCGAAGCCTTTCTTTAAATGCGTTGGTGCTCTGTCATGTCATGTTGACATTCATTCTCATTGCTACTTATGGCGCCGACATCTTTGGCAGACAGTGACCCTTTTGTCGATCCTGTCAACGCTGCCAGTGATCATAACAACTACACCGAGGGATGGACGCTTTCGGTTGGCAGAAGTGCCTCCCTGACCTTGGCCACTGACTCTCTGATTGTTTTAGGTATGCAAGACCTTCTCTATGCTCCCTATGGTGTCTAGGAGCTGAGAGCCGAACAGATGAGGACTTTACAAGACGAGAGACGCGCAATTGCTGCGGCCTTTTACCTTCTAGTACAGAACCCGAATGTAATTGTTGCCCTCCGGACGTGATGCTGATCTGCGCGCAGAGGCAAAGACTACCCAAGCCATACCCTTTTTCAACATACTATGGGCGGAACTGTCAGACTTCGACATCATTGTTCAATACGCCAAAACCATTGCAAAAAACGTAGTCAGGGTAGCCTCAGTCAACTACCTCGTCGATAAACCCCAGCGCAGCTATGCACAATCGTGGGTCACGAAGCTGCTGGATCGTGCTTACGGTGAATCGCAACGGAAAAAGCGGATAAAGGTGCTCATTAACCCTTTCGGTGGAAGTGGTAATGCGCAAAAGTGGTACATACGGGACATTGAGCCCATCTTTGCAGCGGCACGGTGCGAAATGGATGTTGAGAGGACCATGTACCAGGGACATGCTGTCGAAATAGCAGAGAAGCTGGACATAGAGGCCTACGATGTGATAGCATCTTGTTCCGGTGACGGACTACCCCACGAGGTCTTCAATGGCCTCGGCAAGAAACGAGATGCTACGAAAGCGCTAGGCAAAGTCGCCGTCGTGCAGCTTCCATGCGGAACTGGGAATGCCATGAGCTGGAACTTGAATGGCACGGGCAGTACAAGCATGGCTGCGTTGTGCGTTGTCAAAGGCATCAGGACGCCACTGGACCTGACATCCGTCACCCAGGGCGACAAACGAACCCTGTCCTTCCTTTCCCAATCACTTGGCGTAGTCGCAGAAGTTGACCTAGGGACAGAGCATCTTCGGTGGATGGGCAGCGCAAGGTTCACATACGGCTTCCTCATCCGCGTGTTACGGAAGACAGTTTACCCTTGCGATCTGTGGGTGAAGGTCGAAATACCCACCAAAGGCGCAATCAGAGAGCACTATCGGAAAGAACTGACCAATCACGCTCTAATAGAAGAAAGGCGAGACCCCAACAACGCAGAGACCCTGGGTCTCCCAGAATTGCAATACGGCTCCTTCGCCTCCACCCTCCCCTCTTCATTCACAAATATTCCTTCATCCAATGTCGGTAGTTTCTACGCTGGCAACATGGCCTTCATGGCACCGGATGCCACTTTCTTCCCCGCTACCCTTCCCTCAGACGGCCACCTTGACCTTGTGACCGTCAATGGCGACATTTCACGCCATAGTGCCATCAAGTGCTTCTTGGCCGTCGAGAAAGGGGGCTTCTTCGACTTGCCTCAAGTCAACTATCGAAAAATTAGTGGATATAGGATAATACCGCGGGGACAAAAAGGGGGATACATAAGCATTGACGGGGAGAGAGTGCCGTTTGAGGGATTCCAGGCGGAGGTGCATAGGGGACTGGGGACTGTGTTGAGCAAGACTGGGCATCTCTACGAGGCGAACGGGGTGGTGCATAAATCAAAATAAGGGGATCGAATTGGAATGAGCATCGATATATGGCGGTACATGTCGTTTCGCTCGTCGATGATACCCGTTGGCGTTCTGATAGATAGAGTTTGAGCATTTCTTCTTGGAGTTTATGGGTGGAAGAGTCGCAGGCCGCGCTCTCCCCGAACGGAGTCCAAATAGGCCATATCTATATGCAAAAGTAGATACAGTAAGACATCACGTCATGCACTCGGCTTGGCCTGCGCCTGAGATTGGGTATCAATGTCATCGCCAAATAGTAACCGCGTTCCGCATCTCAATCCGCAAACCCTTCGAATTCCCCCTCGTCATCACTTGCACGGTCTTCTCCGTCATACCCTGTCCTCTCCGCTATGCCCTCCAACCGCTGATCCCCCAATACATTCGTCGCCCTCTCCCTCACAACCTTCGTCCGCCCGTCAATCCTCAAATTCTCAATCGGCCGCATGACTCCCACTCCCTCCCACCCCTCCGTCTCCACCAAGCCGTCAACCCACACATCAAGCACATGATACCTGACCCCATCCGGCACCTTCCCATCACCCGCACTCAACGCACCGATTCCATCATCGCTCTTTCCTTTCCAAAACCCCTCTAACAGATCCAAATACCCCGCCACCAATTCCCGATCCCATGCATGCTGTTGCAGATATCGGAACGAGTATGCTACGTATTGTCGCAGCAAGTACAAGTACTTGTCGAGGCGTAGCGAGGGGATCTGCGACCAGTATTGGATGATTGTCTTCCAGAAGGCGTGGAGGAATGGGAGGAAGAGGGTTGTTGGCAGCGGAAGGAGGAGGGATGCGAGGGATTTGGAGAGGCGCTGTTGGGGGATGGGGCGGTCGGTGTGGAAGATGCCTGTGTGCTGAAGTTAGGGTGGTGATTGGAGCGGAGAGTGAAAGAGGGGATGACGGACAGAAGAAGAGGCCTTTCCAGATCTTGAGGAGCTCGATGGTGGTGAAGGTGCGGCCGGAGCAGAGGTAGGTTTGGAGGGAGGAGAGGGCTTTTTCGCGGGTTGGACGGTCTGTGGGGCTTGGTGTTAGCGATGCTTTGAAAGTCGTAGTATGTAATCTAGCTGAGTAAGGTGTAGTTTTTAGAGAATGCGTATGCCAATGAAAGAATTGGTGTTTGAGCTGAGATTTGGAATTATTGTTGCGGACTGGTCTTCAGCAAGAAAAATATCAGTGATGTTCCGACCAATGATGTGGTCGGAGGCAAGCAATGCGAATTTTCAATGATGTTGTTGTACGTACCATTTGCTGCCAGTTGTTTCACAAAAGGCGTCTCTTGCATGTTGGAAGCCATGCCTCGTTCCCTAGTGTCCTAATCTTGAAAGATTTGAGTGAGCAGCACTAAGCAATTTATGCCCGTCACGAATCACGATTGGTGAAGCAGACGAGGCAGACTTTGCTGTCCGAATAGGCGTGGAGCTACGGGCCGCTTACCGCTAATCTAACTTGCCACGGTATCGCGCATCGAGAATGGTTGTGGGCATTCACTAAGGTAAAGTACATTATGAGACTGTATAGGTACCCATACCTACATATGAGTATGCCCAGTATCAGAGTCCAAAATGAGGAGGTCCCAGAGGCTGTATGCGAGTATTTGCCCGGCGAAATTCATCTCGAATTTGTTATCATAGGATGATGGTGACAGTTTCTCACTCTCAGCAAAATGACGCTGATCTCTTTGATGACGAGGCTGAGGCTACTGGATATAGATGTCGATGAAGGATTTGCAATGCCATACACTAGAGCTAACTGTTGAGTGCTTTCGTCACAAATTGTGATCTTCAGGATTGATATCAAACTTTTCGATAATGATACTTTGTCAACAAAGACAGAAGGCCTGCTGGTTACGGGACACGGAGAAGGCCTTGAAAGGGTATACGCAGTTTCGTTCTTACAGAGACCCCTCGGTAATGATTGAAAGCGCTATATCGAGCAGCCAAAATCTTATAGCTGATTTTCGAATTACAGGAGCTCTTGTTAGCTTTTTCGCTGCGCATCTAGGTACTGATGCAGCGGCGTCAGCAACTTGAATCATCACTAAAAAGCAAATCATCGGATTCTAAGATGTCATTCGACCTTTCTCTACTCCGCCACTATATACGTGTTGCAAAGTTACTACGTTCCACTTTTCTTTATAGTATACATATATATTCGACTTATTTATCGACTTAATAAATCAAAGTGGAGGATTTAAAGATTGAATCTTGAGAATAGAAGTAAGTGATCCAAAATCTCTGCTCCAGATTAATCTTTGAAATTTAGTAACTTAGTCACTTCACTCTCTTTTATCACTCTCAATACTCGATAATACGGCTTACCCCGACAAGATTAATTACTTTGGAATTTGGCGCACCGGAAGAGCAAAGAAGCGAGTGTATATAGAAGAGCAGGTAGTAAGATATTATCGCCCCTGAGGAGTTACCGCCCGAATATAAGCCCGGATAGGAACTCGGATATCGATAGACCTTTGTTTATTAAAGTTAAGGCGTCCACGTAGCAGCCAAGAAACGCGAGTAATAGATTCTATATATAGTAGCGACTAGTAAACGGGTAGGGTTTAGCGCTATTATTTAAAAAATCTTGTTATAAGAGTTAACAACTACGCTTTTTATTATATTTATCGTCTCTTCTTACGTCCCGAGCTCTCTAATTACTTTAGTACTTAGGGCTTTAAAGAACTCTGTAATAGATAATCGAAAGAGTCTTTTACTATCTTAATTACTAAAGCTTGGAAGTCTTAATAGCTTGAGAATTACGAAATTCGTTACAAGATGACTTCAAACAACGTTCAGGTATGTTAATAAGCAGTCCTTTTATTGGATGGATTCTCTATAATGCTTCGATATCCAAGTCAAATATTATCGGGTTCTTACATACTATTACAACCTTTGAATCTGATTGGAAAAGATTGTTTGCTAACAAATTTGTCCTGTGCTTTAGAGGCTGACATCGAAGGACTCACCGCCTATCAAGGTAATATCAATACGTTTTGACGTTCTTTGAAAGGTCTATTTAAGCAAAGTACTAATCTAGTTTCCTCAGAAATTGAACAGTCCTACACTATTTACATTGACCGACTTCAATTCACACAAGCCTTTACATATTGCACCGTCTGCTCAGATATCGAGTGCTGAGAGTAGTCCGCGCTCTCAACTCGAACTCAGGTACGTTTGAAGCCTATGTGATCGTAGTGCGTTTGCTTAAAAGTCCATCTGAACATTAGGACCCGCGATATCACTCAAACCTCGCATCTGAGCTTCGAACGACCTCAGCTCACCAGTTCGCACTCTTTGCCCATTACAGCAACACGGCCTTTAGTGTCCTCAAACCAATCGTCTCTATCTGGAACACATTTCTCGGGCCCCATATCCTCTAAAAAGCGCCAACATAGCGAGTTCATCGATCTTACTCTTGATGACGACGACTTCGAGTTGCCAGGACCCGTTCAGCGCAAAAAGTCGAGGAGCTCCAGCCATTCTACTGAGACTTCTATCGAGGCAAGAATTAAAGAATCAGAGATCGTCAACAAAGCTCCTTCGAAATCTGGTAATACACTCTCTTTTTCATTTTATAGCTGCATATTAGTTTCCAAGATACCCTAGGTGAGGTGGACTAACAAATTTAATAGTCCTCAAAATCAAGAAATCAGAAACAAAGGAGAAGAATCCACATTCACACTCACCAAGCCCTAGAACTTCTTTTCATAAAGCAATCCCTGCGGTTATTGTACCCCCGCCGCAGCCATCACCTCAAGTATGCCGAGATGTCTTTATCAAGAATCTCTCAATACTTCAAGATGTATATGTTGTCAATACGGTGGACGACACATCACCACCTCTCGACTTTCAATTCACAATCAAAAATGTTCTCAGAGATGGTGTCGAGCAAGTATCTGAAGAATTCATGACTGGATGTAAATGTCGAAAAGACAACGGGCGTCAAATGGGCTGCGAGTATCTGGCTTGTGGATGTCTGGAGGATTCGGTCAATTCCGAAGGCAAAAAGGCATTCCCATACTCACAAGCAAAATTCAACGCTCAGTGTCTCAGGGACGCCTATATCAAGGGCAGGAACCACATATATGAATGTAATAGTCTCTGCAATTGCGGTAGCAACTGCAAGAACCGCGTGGTGCAACACGGCAGGAAAGTCGGCCTCGAGATATTCAAGACGAGTAATAGGGGCTGGGGTACGTTTAACGAAGACAATTTGTAATACAAAGCCTCTTTCTCTGAACTAATCTGGGCGTCAGGACTGCGATGTACGCAGAATTTGAAGAAGGGCCAATTCATCGACACTTATCGCGGAGAGATAATAACCCACGAGGAGGCGAATCGCCGAGGAGAGACACGTACGCTTGACCAGGATATTTATCTCATGGGCCTGGACAAGTGGACCGAGGAAGAAGGAGGTTCGAAGTATGTGTGTGACGGAATGTACTTCGGGGGGCCGACTCGGTTTATCAATCACTCCTGTGATCCCAATTGCGCGATCTATACGGTCTCCTATAATCACGCCGACATTAATATCTACGACCTTGCTTTCTTCGCAACCGAGCCGATCTTAGCCGGGACCGAACTCACTTTCAATTATGTGGACGATGACAAGACAGATATTATCACGGAAGAGAAGGCTAATGAGATGGAGCAAGAAAACGGTTACCGTCCTTCGAAATGTCTGTGCGGTAGTAGTCGCTGCCGCGGCTATTTCTTTACTTGAAGAAGTCAAAGGGAGGAGAGAGCTGGACCTTGTATACTTCTCCGGAGGTCACGAGGTGATGGTTAAGATGCATCGACGTACTGGCAGCACATATCCAGAACATTTCGGCATCGGCAGTAGCATCAATCTTAGCATGCGATCAGCGGAAGGGCAAATATCTTTTCAGGGTTCATTTCATATCTTGATCGATAACAGGAGCTTTATACACTCTCAAGTACACTTGCTGCAACCTGTACGAGCCTGTTATGGCATCTTCCCTCAAACGGCCGCCCTGCTTGCCAATCCCCTCCCATCGAGTATGTACACTGGCCCCGCAAACAGCATCCCCATCATTCCATCCCAGATAGCCATATCCTCTCCCATCCAACCAGAGTTTCCCCTCTTCATCTCCTCCGGCCCCCTGCCATCCCTCCTCATAACCCCAAGCCGCACCGATCTCCTCTGCTCCTCCTAATCTCCGTCATCAAAGCCCCCTATCCAGTACCTCCCCGATACCCAAACACCCCACCGCAGCCTCCCACGGTCTCGGCTCCAATACCGTGTCCAAACCATCCCTCTGTTCTCCATCTGCACCATTATCCGTCATGGCGAGGAACGTCCTTCTCCTTCTCTGTCTCCGCTGCAGGAGTACGCTGTTGATGCTGCGGATAGAGGTCGAGCGGATTGAGGAGGTGGAGGACCGGTGGGAGAGGGGAAGGAGTCGTTGTTGTGTTTGTGGGAGGGAGGATGGCGAGGGAAGGGCGAGAGGGGAGAACATTGTGAGGCTAGTGAGATGCTGTTATAGCGGTTGTGTGGTTGGGTGGAATGCTGGAGTGATTGCTCGGGGCAGCGTCAGTGCAGAGTGAGGAAATTGCACAGTAAACAGAGAGAAGAAAAGGAGGGTAGGAAAAGCTTTGAAAAAGGAGACAGACAATAGACAAGATGCAAGACGTCTCTACCCTCGCGTCTCACCTAAGACTCAGACCAGTCATCCAATCAGACCCGTCAGACAGCAACAGTAGTAGACAGCAACACCAGCGCCCTTTATATCGAGCTCCATCCCCCGACACGTACCAACCGATCCACCAACCCACCCAATCTCCCCGCTCCCCTTTCGGGCAACCTCCAAGCCTCCGCGTACCCCGGTACGAGTACACTAGAGATTAATCAGCCCCGCACACCAGCCCCAACCCAACGACCGCCACGCTCTCCAGCACAGCCGAACCCCGATTCGTCCTCTAAAACCCACATCACTCCGACCAGCATCGGCAGTGAATGCGGAGCTGAGACGTTTCTGTCGGGCCTAGGCGGAATACTCGGGGGGGGGGGGCTGATGAGACGGGGAAATTTTAGAAA